>JAHHZJ010000121.1:0-101344 GCA_021437245.1 Aegilops speltoides
ATTTGGACACGGAAAGGTTAGGAGAAGTTTGGAGCTCGGGAGGTTCTGGAACCCCGGGAGGTATATGGGCCTTATTGGGCCCATGTAGGAGGAAGAGAGAAGGAACAAGGGAAGGAAGGCCCCAAGCCCAATCCGAATTGGGGAGGGGGTCGGCCCCTTCCTTCTCCTTCCCCTCTCTTCCTTCCTACTACTAGTACTACTTCCTAATACTAGTACTCCTTCCTTCCCCTCCAAATAAGATAAGGAAAAAGGAAACCTACTTGGAGTAGGTTTCCCCTCTATATGGCGCCCCCTTGGGCGGCCACCTCCTCCCTCCCTCCTTTATATCACGGGGTGAGGGGCACCCTAGGACACACAAGTTGATCATTGATGGTTCCTTAGCCATGTGCGGTGCCCCCTCACGATATTACACCTCGATCATATTGTAGCGGTGCTTGGCGAAGCCTGCGACAGAGAACATCAAGATCGTCACCACTTGCGTCCGTCGTCTTGTGGAACTCCCCTCGGAGCCTCTCTTGGATTGGAGATCGAGGTGCGTCATCGAGCTGTCTGGCGTGTCAAGAACTTCGGAGGTGCGAGATAGCGGTGCTTGGATCGGTTGGACCGGGAGGACGTCGACTACTTCCTCTACGTTGCGTCAGCGCTTCCGCTTCGGTCTCACGAGTGCGTAGACAACACTCCCCCCTCTTGTTGCTATGCATCACCATGATCTTGCGTGTGCGTAGGAAATTTTTTGAAATTACTACGTTCCCCAACAGTTCACCATTGAAAACTACTCCATCTCACGTGATGATCGGTTATGGTTTAGTTGATTTGGGTCACGTGATCACTTAGATGACTTGAGAGATGTCTGTCTAAGTGGGAGTTCTTAAGTAATATGATTAATTGAACTTAAATTTATCATGAACTTAGTCCTGGTAGTATTTTGCAAATTATGTTGTAAGATCAATAGCTTGCGTTGTTGCTCTCATATGTTTATTTTGATATGTTCCTAGAAAATTGTGTTGAAAAATGTTAGTAGCAATGATGCGGATTGGATCCATGATCGAGGTTTATCCTCATTCTTGCCTGAAGAATTATGTCCTTAATGCACGCTAGGTGACAAACCTATTGCAGGAAGCGGATCATGAGGCGTTATGAGCGTTTGGCTAGCTCAATATGATGACTACTTGATAGTTTTGTGCACCATGCTTTATGGCTTAGAATCGGGACTTCAAAGATGTTTTGAACATCATGGACCATATGAGATGTTCGAGAATTGAAGTTAATATTTCAAGCAAATACCGAGTTGAGAGATTTGAAGTCTCCAACAAGTTCTATAGCTAAAAGATGGAGGAGAATCGCTCAACTAGTGAGCATGTGCTCAGATTATGCAGGTACTACAATCGCTTGAATCAAGTGGGAGTTAATCTTCGAGATAAGATAGTGATTGACGAGAGTTCTCTAGTCACCATCACCAAGTTAGTAGAACCGTGATGAACTATAGTATGCAAGGGATGCGAAAATGATTCCCGAGCTCTTCGTGATGTTGAAATCGGCGAAGGTAGAAATCAAGAAAGAACATCAAGTGTTGATGGTTAACAAGACCACTAGTTTCAAGAAAAGGGCAAAGGGATAGAAGGAACTTCAAGAAGAGCGGCAAGCAAGTTCTTTGCTCAAGTGAAGAAGCCCAAGTCTGGACCTAAGCACGAGACTAAGTGCTTCTACTTCAAAGGGACTGAGTTCTTTGAAGCAGAACTACCCCAAGTATTTGGCGGATAAGAAGGATGGCAAAGTAAACAAAGGTATATTTGATATAAATGTTATTGATGTGTACTTTACTAGTGTTTATAGCAACCCCTCGGTATTTGGTACTGATTAGGTTGCTAAGAGTAGTAACTTCGAAGCGGAGTTGCGAATAAGCGAAACTAGTTAAGGGTGAAGTGACGATGTGTGTTGAAAGTAGTTTCAAGATTGATATGATCATCATCGCACACTCCCTATACTTTCGGGATTAGTGTTGAACCTAAATAAATGTTATTTGGTGTTTGCGTTGAGCATAAATATGATTTGATCGTGTTTATTGCAATACGGTTATTCATTCAAGTAAGAGAATAAACTGTTGTTCTGTTTACATGAATAAAACCTTATATGGTTGCACACCCAATGAAATTGGTTCATTGGATCTCGATCGTAGTGATACACATATTCATAATATTGAAACCAAAAGATGCAAAGTTAATAATGATAGTGCAACTTATATGTGGCACTGCCGTTTAGGTCATATTGGTGTAAAGCGCATGAAGAAACTCCATGCTGATGGGATTTTGGAATCACTTGATTATGAATCACTTGATGCTTGCGAACCATGCCTCATGGGCAAGATGACTAAGACTCCGTTCTCGGAGCAGTGGAGAGAGCAAGCTGACTTATTGGAAATAATACATCTTGATGTATGCGATCCAATGAGTGTTAAGGCTCATGGCGGTATCGTTATTTTCGACCTTCACAGATGATTTGAGCAGATATGGGTATATCTACTTGATGAAACATAAGTCTGAAATAGTTGAAAGGTTCAAAGAATTTCAGAGTGAAGTGGAAAAATCATCGTGACAAGAAAATAAGGTTTCTACGATCGATCGCGGAGACAAATATTTGAGTTCTGAGTTTGGTCTTCAATTAAAACAATGTGGAATAGTTTCACAAATTCATGCCACAGGAACACCACATCATAATGGTGTGTCGAGCGTCATAACCGTACTTTATTGGATATAGTACAATCTATGATGTTTCTTACCGATTTACCAATATCATTTTGGGATCATGCATTAGAGACAGCTGCATTCACGTTAAATAGGGCACCATCTAAATCCGTTGAGGCGACACTATATGAGCGTGGTTTAGCAAGAAACCAAAGTTGTCGTTTCTTAAAGTTTGGGGCTGCGATGCTTATGTGAAAAAGTTTCATCTGATAAGCTCAAACTCAAATTGGAGAAGTGCATCTTCATAGAATACCCAAAGGAAATTGTTGGGTACACCTGCTATCACAGATCCGAAGGCAAAACATTCGTTGCTAATAATGGATCCTTTCTAGAAGGAGTTTCTCTCGAAAGAAGTGAGTGGGAGGAAAGTAGAACTTGATGAGGTAATTGTACCTTCTCCTTATTGGAAAGTAGTTCATCACGAAATCTGTTCTGTGACTACTACACCAATTAGTGAGGAAGCTAATGATGATGATCATGTAACTTCGAGATCAAGTTACTATCGAATCTCGTAGGTAAACCAGAGTGAGATCCGCTTGAGTGATACGGTAATCCTGTTACGGAAGTCATGTAACTAGACCATGATGAACCTACGAACTATGAGGAAGCGATGATGAGCCCAGATTCCGCGAAATGGCTTGAGGCCATGAAATCTGAGATGAGATCCATGTATAAGAACAAAGTGTGGACTTTGGTGGAGTTGCCCGATGATCGGCAAGCCATAGAAAATAAATGGATCTTAAGGAGGAAGACGGACGCTGATAGTAGTGTTACTATCTACAAAGCTAGACTTGTCGAAAAAAGGTTTTTGACAAAGTTCAAGATGTTGAATACAATGAGATTTTCTCACTCGTATCGATGCTTAAAAGTCTGTCCAAATCATGTTAGCAATTTCCGCATTGTATGAAATCTGGCAAATGGATAAACAAAACTGCATTCCTTAATGGTGTTATTAAAGAAGAGTTGTATGTGATGCAACCAAGAGGTTTTGTCGATCCTAAAGGTGTTAACAAAATGTGCATCTATGGACTGGTGCAAGCATCTCGGAGTTGGAATATACGCTTTGATAAGTTGATCAAAGCATATAGTTTATCTGAGACTTGCGGTGAAAGCTGTATTTTCTAGAAAGTGAGTGGGAGCACTACAGCATTTACGATAAGTATATGTGAATGACATATTGTAGATCGGAAATAATGTAGAATTATTACGCAAAGCATAAAGGAGTGTTTGAAAGGAGTTTTTCAAAGAAAGACCTCGGTGAAGCTGCTTACATATTGAGCATCAAGATCTATAGAGATAGATCAAGACACTTGATTAGTTTTTCAATGAGTACATACCTTGACAAGATTTTGAAGTAGTTCAAAATGGAGCGATCAAAGAAAGAGTTCTTGCTGTGTTACAAGGTGTGAAATTGAGTAAGACTCAAAACCCGACCACGGCGAGAAGATAAAAAGAGAATGAAAGTCATTCCCTATGCCTTGGCCATAGGTTCTATAAAGTATGTCATGCTGTGTACCGGATCTATTGTATACCCCCTTTGAGTTTGGCAAGGGAGTACAATAGTGATCTAGGAGTAGATCCTTTGGACAGCGGTCAAAATTATCCTTAGTGGAATAAGGATATGTTTCTCGATTATGGAAGTGACAAAGGTTAAATCGTAAAGGATTACGTCGATGCAAGTTTTGACACCGATCTGGATGACTCTAAGTCTCGATCTAGATACATATTGAAAGTGGGAGCAATTAGCTAGAGTAGCTCCGTGCAGAGCATTGTAGACATAAAAATTGCAAAATACATAACGAATCTGAATGTGAAAGACCCGTTGACTAAGATTCTCTCACAAGCAAAACATGATCACACCTCAGTACTCTTTGGGTGTTAATCACATAGAGATGTGAACTAGATTACTGAATCTAGTAAACCCTTTGGGTGTTAATCACATGATGATGTGAACTATCGATGTTAATCACATGGTGATGTGATCTAGATTATTGACTCTAGTGCATGTGGGAGACTGAAGGAAATATGCCCTAGAGGCAATAATAAAGTTATTATATATTTCCTTATATCATGATAAATGTTTATTATTCATGCTAGAATTGTATTAACCGGAAACATAATACATGTGTGAATATATAGACAAACAGAGTGTCAATAGTATGCCTCTACTTGACTAGCTTGTTAATTAAAGATGGTTATGTTTCCTAACCATGGACAAAGAGTTGTCATTTGATTAACGGGATCACATCATTAGGAGAATGATGTGATTGACATGACCCATTCAGTTAGCTTAGCACCCGATCGTTTAGTATGATGCTATTGCTTCCTTCATGACTTATACATGTTCCTATGACTATGACATTATGCAACTCCCGTTTACCGGAGGAACACTTTGTGTGCTACCAAATGTCACAGCAATAAGCGGGTGATTATAAAGGTGCTCTCTGGTGTGTCTCGAAGGTACTTGTTGAGTTGGCGTATTTCGAGATTAGGATTTGTCACTCCGAATGTCGGAGAGGTATCTCTGGGCCCTCTCGGTAATACACATCACTTAAGCCTTGCAAGCATTTCAACTAATGAGTTAGTTGTGAGATAATGTATTACGGAACGAGTAAAGAGACTTGCGATGCTTGAGCGAGATTGAACTAGGTATTTGAAAGTGCAACTAATCCCGGGTGGTTTTGGTAATTAATAACAACATATATATCATTGAACTAATAGTTACTTGAGAATCATTTGAGAAAGTTCGATTGATATGGGTATGGCAAGGGCTGAAGAAGTGGACCCCTCAAAATGCTAAGGCAAGCATTGGCAAAAGCTCAAGACTCCATTTTTGGTTTAGTGATCCAAGATCACATTGAGTCCATAGGAAAGCCAATACTATTAAAAGGGATGAGGTTATGTTAATGATCTGGTTGCTCAAAGTGCTTAGTGATACATCTCCTAAACTATCGGCAACTCTCACTACCATATACACTCATAAGTAATCTCGGTCCCACCGATTTCCTAAACTTCAGTCACTGCGAGATGAACCACCTCAGCCACAAAGCCAAACCCTAGAAATTTCGGATTTTCGATTCGAACTCGGTCTCACGAAACTTGAGTTGCCAAGCTTACGTAACATACATCATCAAATCGGTGTCACCGAGATGATGAAGTCAGTCCCACCGAGATTGGCAAGCTCTTGTCTTTGGACGAATCGGACAAACCAAGATTGTATTTTCGGTCCCACGAAAATCCCAACGTTCACATGATTTGAACTTTCGGTCTCACCGAGTTGTCAACCGGTCCCACCGAGATTGGTCAAATGTGTGTAGCAGTTGGATTTTGTGTGGAGGCTATAAATACCCTCCACCCCTCTTCATTAGTGGAGAGAGCCATCGAAAGAACTACCACTCCTACCTTACATTTACGAGAAGAAAACTACCTACCCTTGTGTTGAGATCAAGTTGCTCCCTCCCACCATATGAAGCTTGATCTCTAGCCTTCCCAAGTTGCTTTCCACTCAATCCTTTCTTCCACCACAGCCAAATCGGTGAGGAGAGTTGAGTGTTGGGGAGATTATCATTTGAAGCACAAGAGCAAGGAGTTCATCATCATCAACACCATCTATTACCTTTTGGAGGTGGTGCCTCCTAGATTAGTTAGGTGTCGCTTGGGAGCCTCCGTCGAGATGTGGAGTTGAACCAAGAAGTTTGTAAGGGCAAGGAGATCGCCTACTTCGTGAAGATCTACCCGAGTAAGGCTAGCCCTCCGTGGGCGTATGCCATGATGGCAATAGACAAGGTTGCTTCTTCGTGGACCCTTCGTGGGTGGAGCCCTCCGTGGACTCTGGCCGTTACCCTCCGTGGGTTGAAGTCTCCATCAGCGTGGATTGGCGATAGCACCACCTATCGGAACCACGAGAAAAATCTCCGTGTCTCCAAATTGCGTTTGCTCTTCTCCACCTCTCTTTACTACATGTGCAATTTACTTTCCGCTGCCTATACTCTAGAATTGCATGTGTAGGGTGATACTTGACTTGATCATAATTGTGAATCTGCCAAAAACTTGTCTTTATCAAAAGGCTGAATTTTTATATTGTCAAGTAGTCTAATCACCCCCCTCTAGACATACTTTCGATCCTACAAGTGGTATCAGAGCTTTGGTCTCCATTGTATTGGTTTCCATTGCATTGGACTCCATAAGCTTGGTTTCACAACCTAGGAGAGTATGGCGTCTAGTGAGGTAATTTTGTAGAGGTCCTTACTTTGATGGTACAAACTTTGCTAGTTGGAAGCATAAAATGAAAATGCATATTCTTGGCCATAACCCAGCCGCATGGGGCATTATTTGTGTTGGTATGCAAGGTGAATTCTTGAGGAAGGAAAAGTTCGGATCGTGAAGCTTCTAGCGGATGAATTGCGGATGTTGCAAAACAATGCTCAAGCTTGTGACATTCTCTTCAATGCCTTGTGTCGAGGAGTTCAACAAAATCAGCCGTCTTGAGAATGCAAAGAGATTTGGGATACTTTGGTTGAAATGCACGAAGGTACCGAGTCAATGAAGGAATCAAAGCTAGATGTTCTTCAAGGTCGACTTGACAAGTTCAAGATGAAGGAAGGTGAAGAATTATTTGAAATGTACTCTAGGCTTGCTCTCATCACAAATGAGATTGCCGGCTTAGGAAGCGAAGAAATGACCGACCGATTCATCATCAAGAAGATTCTCGAGCTTTGGATGGAAAGTATGACACCGTGTGCACTTTGATCCAAATGATGCCAAACTACAAGAATCTCAAGCCAACGAAGTCATTGGAAGAATTGTTGCTCATGAGATGACACTTAAAGATAAGGAAGAGCTTCACAACAAGTCAAGTGGTGCTTACAAAGCTACAAGTGATGCTCCCACAACCTCAAGTGACAAGCTAGTTTCCAATGAAGAGATAAGCCTAATGGTGAAGAACTTGACAAATTCTACAAGAGTAGAAGCAAAGAGAAGCTCAAAGTCTAGATCATATGATGAAAAGAGATCTTCTAGTCGTGATCGAAATTGCTACAATTGTGGAAGACCGGACACTACTCAAATGAGTGTTCGGCTCCCCACAAGAGAAGAAGAATCTCCAAGAAGAAGAAGCTCAAGAGAAGAGTCACCTCGGAAGAGAGAAGGAGTAGAGATGATCGTTATGAGCGAAGACCCTCTCGGAGAAGCAAGGATTAGGAGAGGAAAGACAAGTCATCAAGGAGCTACACAAGAAGAAAACATCAAGCTCATGTAGGTGAATGGGTCTCGGCTCCGACTCAGACAATCATTCGAAAGAAGCTATCACTCCAACTCCGACTCTGATCAAGATGAAGGTGTTGCGGTCTTGCTCTCGTATCCTCCAACTCCAACTCCTATGACTTATTTGATTCACCAAATGAGGGAATTGGAAGATGCTTCATGGCTAAAGGCCCCAAGGTATCACACCTGAATTTATTGACTTTGATAGTGATGAGGATGACTTGCTTGGTGAAGATGAGCTTTTACATGACAAATCTAGTGAGCCTAGTAATGATGAACATGCTAGTAGTCTTTATAGTCGAGAAGAGTCGAATGACAATGCTATGAAGGAGATTGAGCGTCTAACTAAAGAACTAAACACTCTTAAGTTAGCTCATGAAACAACTCAAGAAGATCATAGAGAGCTCCTAAGATCTCATGAGAAGCTAAACGAGAAGCTCACTCTAGAGCAAGAACATGAGTTTCTAAAAGCAATCAATGGCGATCTTGAAAGAAGAGTTCTTCATATCTTGCCAAGCGACTTCTCTTGTCTAATTTCTTGCCACCTATTAAAACTAAGCATGACAAGCATAAGAAAAATTCTTCATCTAGTAGTAACAATAACCATGCTAAATCTAATATTGTTGCTTCTAGTAGTTCTCTTGATTCCACTAACAATGTTTCAAGCCAAGTTACACTTGAGCAAGAAAATAGTTTATTGAAAGGGATTATAGAAAGGTGTCTACAAGAGCCTTGCGGAAGCAAGAACTTTGAGAAATTGTTACTTAAGCAAGGAAGGCAGGAAGAATCAAGGAATTGGTTTTGGCGAAAGTTCAATGCCGAGGGTGTTGAATGGGAAGAAGGTCAATATCCCCTCCACAGTTTATTCCTCAAAGGAGAAGTACAATCCTACTTCTTCCAATGTGGAACAAGCTCAAGATGACCTTCCACCACAAGACCACAAGCTAAAAGGCAAGGACAAGCTTCAAGAGGAGATTGATGCATTTATTGAAGCACCTAAAGCCATGGTCAAGTGGGTTCCCAAGGAAGCGTCAAGTTCTACTTCGTCAAGCTCAACTACAACCCCAAGGATTCCCATCAAGATGATGTGGATCGAAGAAGAAGAACTAGAGAGTTCTTGAGGGTGACTCCATAACATACTTCACTCACATTCATTTTGGCAAAACTTGTGCAATCAACTTCCACATCTTGCACTAGTTCATGGAGTCACAAACCCTCTTGTTGGTAAGTCAAGGGACAAGGTAATCATTGCTTTCATGGACATCATCTATTGTGAACTTCAATCTATGTCCATGGATATCCTTGTTTGTTCCTTGTGGGACTAACCCATGTAGGTATTGAAAGTGCCGAATCCAAAGGATTGCTCCCAACTCTTGATGATCTTCATCAACATTGAGCATCCACATCTTCAACATCTACATGAAGTCTTCTCGACAACCCAAGGTTAGTTTGACCCTTTAAAGGGGTTCTCACATCTAGGGGAGCTTTGCTCTAAAGAATTGAGCTAAAGCATCTTCAAATGATGTGAACACATCAATGCTTTATGTAAAAGTGGTAACCCCACTTGTGCTTAAGCGATGAGTATGACCTATGATCAAATGTTCTCATTTGACTCCTAAATCAATATACTCATATAAAGATGACCTAGTCATCGACAAATTGTGTGATAGTAGCTAGAGTTTTGATTGTGCATGTTTGACACATATTTCATTTGCTATCTTATTGTGTGAGCATGTTGGATGCATGATTTTATCCATTCAAGGACATCCATTTGTTGTTTTGGTCGTTTTGATTTTTCGACCAAATGGATGGACAAGAATGCCTAAATACCTCCTAGCTATCTATGCTTTCTTGTCTCAAATTCTATTCATGCTTACATCACAAACTTTGAACAAGTCAATTTTGGACCCTCCGGTGAGGAGCACTCGGAGCCACCGATCCGTCAAGGCTAACTTCCAAAACCTTCTAAGTGATTTGGTCGGACCAACCCCTCAAACTCGGTCGGGCCGAAAGCATTTGGATTGATCTAGGTTTTCACCTCGGTGAAACCGAGTTGTGATTTTAGGCGTGACGAAGTGTATAAGCGCCTGCGGTTATCCATCTCAGTGCCACCGAGTTTACAACTCGGTCCCACCGACAACATAGGGTATATATATCAGGGGGCAGCGTTGATTTCTACTTCAAAGCGCCTCGCCCCAAACCCCTTCTTCCGTCGCCGTGGTCTCCGGATCGTCTCCCGTCGTCGCTTTGTGCGCCCTCGCCTTGAGTCTCCATCGCCGTCAGCGGACATCTTCTCAGCGCCGTTGCCGCCGTAGAGAACTCCACCAAGTTAGGGTGAGTTTCAATCCCTCATGCTCCCATCTCCGATTCAATGCGTTTGGTTTGCCTATAATCTTGCCACGTTTGAAATCTTCACGAACACAGATTAGATCTTTTGGATTAGGTTGAGTAAAAGTTTTAGGGGGTTAGGTTTCCACGAACACATCTCGGTGAGACCGATTTTACATTCTCGGTATGACCGATTTGGCCTCTGGCATTACCTTTGCACCTTCGGTCCAACAAGGTTGTGCAAATCGGTGCGACGAAATGAGGATTTAGTGAAACCCTAGTGTTTTCGGCGGGACGAAACCCACCGGTCCAACGAAAGTGGTGTGAATGCTTCTGTTTGAACACTTGGATTCACGAATTTTAAACTCGGTCGACGAAATGTCTTACTGTGAAAACCTAATACTAGAATTTGAACTCATTTTGTTTGCAAAAACTTACGCAGTTTGTGATAACTCTTCTACTCTGCCTATACCTTATCTATTCACGGGTTGTCGGCCATATCGGATGCGGTGACAGCGAGAACAGTCAGAGTCACCTATTGCTGATATTCGAGGCGGGCACTAGTCACGAGCTCTTGAGATGATGGTGAGAGGAGCACACCAAGTGGTTTGCCTCCTACAGCCATCGAGAAAGAAGAGATGATGAAGAAGATTCGATTTCATTGTTGGAAGAGGTCTCCTCCGGGCCAAAGATTTTCTTCAATTTGTTGAAGAATGGGCAGAACTGCTGAATGCTCGGTGCAAAGAGAGGATGATGTTGATGTCTATGGTATTCCCAAGAAGAACCATGAATCCATGAAGAATATGTACAGCGAGGTTCCCGGCTAAGGATTTAGGAATCTAGAAGCTCGGCTCGATGTATTATCTCTAGGCAGGTCTACCTACCACAAACACTATTACGAGGCATACCTTGATGCCCAAGTGGAGATCATCGCATGATCGGAGGATACTCTATCAACATGCTGCATATACTTGATGAGAAGGCACCTTTCAAGGTGATGGACTTGATAGTTGAGACCATCAAGAGAATTGCGGTGACGAGAAGAAGGTCATGTGGATTTGCCCGCACATTGGATGCTTATCAATGCCAAGTTTGGCATGGGCACATACTTGTTGGATAGACCACACTTGCCTTTGCAGCTTTGAGCATGAGGATAATGTTGTTGTGATGGATGAGGAGGATCCAACGTCGGTTGAAGGTCAAGCAAAGATTGAAGCTGCCAAGAAAGCCAAAGCTGAGAAGGAAGCGGCAGCGGCAGCTAAACCCAAGAGTGTTGGAGAGCAGCTCCTTGAAGCTACCGGAGGATTGAACAATGCAGCCAGCATTATGCAGTCTCGGGAGAGTCTTGAAAGGATTGTTGAAGACAAGATCCATGCTCTGGATGTGAAGGTGGTGAAGTGCAAATGCATCAACAAGCTTGAGGCGAGATATTGAGGAAGTGAAGAGGAGAAGGAAGAGCTCATGCGTGAGATGCAGGATGACTTAGTCGGGATGATTATCAACAACTGCTCCGGTTCCCACAAGACCCGATCATTGCTATTCGATGATAGACACGGGACTACAGCCTCGGCACCTCCACAGCTCCATCAGTTGCTCCGGCTCCAGCTCGGTGACCACTCCTCCGGCTCCACAGACATCAGTGAAGTCTTCGCGAGATGTTGCCATATCAACTCAACATCCAGCAGACGAGGAGCCGCCCGTGAGTCCCGGTGGCGCTTAGCTCTATACTTTTGAACTTTTGGTAACTTGTTGCCAAAGGGAAAGTGTATAGATCATAGGACTTCAAGAGAGAGAGTGCTCGCTTTTGCTCTTTCGTTCATTTGCGGTTTCTTTGAGATACTTTTGATTTTGAGACATTCCGTGTGTTTGATACTCGTTTCATTCTACTTTGATGAGTGCTTGGTAGTACTATGCCTTAATGTGTGCTTAATGCTTATCATATGCTATTCATATCTTGTATGACCATTTACTCATGTCTTGGTGATTGGGTGCATGCTATTCATTCTTATCATTTTGTGCGCTCCACCAAGATGTATGTGACATGGAAGAGTGACCCATGATCCTAATCGATTGTGCATTTGCATTCAAGCATAAATCTTAAATAATGCACAAATTTAGGGAGCTCTTGCTTATCACATACTTCTCAAAGCGACGATATTATTCATTGATTATATCCTTTGTCGAAGCTTTGATCTATATGTTGTCATCAATTACCAAAAGGGGAGATTGAAAGTGCAACTAATCCCGGGTGGTTTTGGTAATTAATAACAACATATATATATCATTGAACTAATAGTTACTTGAGAATCATTTGAGAAAGTTCGATTGATATGGGTATGGCAAGGACTGAAGAAGTGGACCCCTCAAAATGCTAAGGCAAGCATTGGCAAAAGCTCAAGACTCCATTTTGGTTTAGTGATCCAAGATCACATTGAGTCCATAGGAAAGCCAATACTATTAAAGGGGATGAGGTTATGTTAATGATCTGGTTGCTCAAAGTGCTTAGTGATACATCTCCTAAACTATCGGCAACTCTCACTACAAATATACACTCATAAGTAATCTCGGTCCCACCAATTTCCTAAACTTCAGTCACTGCAGAGATGAACCACCTCAGCCACAAAGCCAAACCCTAGAAATTTGGATTTTCGATTCGAACTCGGTCTCACGAAACTTGAGTTGCCAAGCTTACGTAAACATACGTCATCAAATCGGTGTCACCGAGATGATGAAATCGAGTCCCACCGAGATTGGCAAGCTCTTGTCTTTGGACGAATCGGACAAACAGAGATTGTATTTTCGGTCCCACGAAAATCCCAACATTCACATGATTTGAACTTTCGGTCTCACCGAGTTGTCAACCGGTCCCCGAGATTGGTCAAATGTGTGTAGCAGTTGGATTTTGTGTGGAGGCTATAAATACCCTCCACCCCTCTTCATTAGTGGAAGAGCCATCGAGAAAGAACTACCACTCCTACCTTACATTTACGAGAAGAAAACTACCTACCCTTGTGTTGAGATCAAGTTGCTTCACTCCCACCATATGAAGCTTGATCTCTAGCCTTCCCAAGTTGCTTTCCACTCAATCCTTTCTTCCACCACAGCCAAATCGGTGAGGAGAGTTGAGTGTTGGGGAGATTATCATTTGAAGCACAAGAGCAAGGAGTTCATCATCATCAACACCATCTATTACCTTTTGGAGGTGGTGCCTCCTAGATTAGTTAGGTGTGGCTTGGGAGCCTCCGTCGAGATGTGGAGTTGAACCAAGAAGTTTGTAAGGGCAAGGAGATCGCCTACTTCATGAAGATCTACCCGAGTAAGGCTAGCCCTCCGTGGGCGTATGCCATGATGGAATAGACAAGGTTGCTTCTTCGTGGACCCTTCGTGGGTGGAGCCCTCCGTGGACTCTCATGGCCGTTACCCTCCGTGGGTTGAAGTCTCCATCAGCGTGGATTGGCGATAGCACCACCTATCGGAACCACGAGAAAAATCTCCGTGTCTCCAAATTGCGTTTGAACCACCTCTCCTCTCCACCTAGGGGGCTCCTAGGACACACAAGTTGATCATTGATCGTTCCTTAGCGTGTGCGGTGCCCCCCTCCACGATATTACACCTCGATCATATTGTAGCGGTGCTTAGGCGAAGCCTGCGACGAGAGAACATCAAGATCGTCACCTGCCCGTCGTCTTTGAGAACTCCCCTCGGAACCTCTCTTGGATTGGAGATCGAGGGTGCGTCATCGAGCTGTCTGGCGTGTCAAGAACTTCGGAGGTGCGAATGCGGTGCTTGGATCGGTTGGACCGGGAGGACGTCGACTACTTCCTCTCGTTGCGTCAGCGCTTCGCTTGATCTGCAGTGCGTAGACAACACTCTCCCTCTCGTTGCTATGCATCACCATGATCTTGCGTGTGCGTAGGAAATTTTTTGAAATTACTACGTTACCCAACAGCCGTGGTAAGACAAAGGATTCAATCGTTATCCGGAATGATTGGGCGTAAAGCGACTGTAGATTTCTTTTCAAGTCCGCCGTCAAATCCGAGGATCAACCACAGACGGTGATTGAAACTACCAAGTGGAGTATGGTAGAGGCGGAGGAATTTCGGTGGAAGCGGTGAAATGCATTGAGATCGGAAAGAACACCAACGGCGAAAGCACTCTTAAAAGGAGTATTCTATTTGTCTAGACATGTTAGAGGCTTGTATTCAAGCCTTCTTTGTCCACCAGTTTACGGTACTCCAGTGGAGTAAGCGGTTTGGTAGCTCACGAGGCTCATAACCTTGAGGTCACAAGTTCGATTCCGTCTACGCACTTAGCGATGCGTATAAAAGGACTATTCTATTTCTCTAGATATGGTAGAGGCGTATCCAACCCTTTTTTATTCATTAGCTCCGGCCCTAGAGGCAAAATTGAGCGATTTGCGAAGTCACTTGCCTTCAAAAAAAGAAGCGCAAGGCTTCTCCTTCCTTTAAAACAGTTTGCTGTTGTTTGTCTCGATTAATACCCAATTTTGGAGCTCATTGGCGAGTTCTATTTACGCCTCGGGCGCCCTCTTTTCTTGAGTGGGATGCAAAGGAAGGGTAAGATAGTAAGGATCTGCACTAAACTAACACCTAATTAATACTTAATGTAATATAAGTAGTTAAACAGTTAACTAGGCTAAACTTTTTATCATAGTACTTTGAGAAATTAAGCGGGCGAGCGGCGGGAATCGAACCCGTATCTTCTCCTTGGCAAGGAGAAATTCTACCATTGAACTACGCTCGCTACGGTATATATTTTATAGCGTATATACGCTTATTCGACCGTTTCATTTCATTATCTATTATATTAGAGTTTTCCTTTTTTATTATCTGTCAATGAATATTCTAATGGGAATGGAATTTCATAATACTGAAAGAGAAGAGCTAGCAATTATATCCTTTTTATTTTATTGAAATTTCATTTTACACAATTAATTCCATTGTATTTACATTACAGAATACATCAAAATTAAAATTGAATTAAACTACAGGATAAACAGAGTAAAATCAACTAAAGTACCCCAAAAATGGAATTTCATCAAAATATTTATTATATATATATATTATTTATTTTATTGTTTTGTATCTAGCAAAATTGTAAGGTAAAAAACATAAAAGATCCTGGATAAATTTTAAAACGCGAACACTTCCTATTTTTTTAAAAAAATGGGAACAAATTTTGAAAGTCTGTTACAATTTAAATTTTGTCAGGTTTTAAAAATTTGTGTTTAAAATTTTGTTCCTTTTCTCCAAAAAGTGTTTGCACTTTAAAATGTTTAGGGATTTCATAAATGATTCATGTTTTAAAATTTTGTTTGTGTTTTTAAAAACTGTTCTTAATTCAAAAATTTATTCATATTTTTGCAAAAATGTTTGGAGTTTTAAATATGATCTTTTCCTTTTAGTAATATTCTGATTTCAAAATTATTGAAAATTTTCAAGAAAATGTTATGAAAAATTATAAAAAATAGATTCAAATATCGGCTCTGCCATGTGTGCTTAAGTATTTCGTGCTTCGCTTTTCACACCAACAGCATTCAGTTAGAGTGGCTAGTCTGGACCTCCTTTTTGGGTATTTTAACGTCGCATGCTACGTGAAAAACGCGCAGAAAAAAACTTTGCGCCTGGTGGGCTGATCCAGTCAGCGTCCAGTCGCAGCCGAAGATCCCGGGTTCAACCTGCTGCCACATGGACAATTCTGTTTGGAAACGCATTCAAGGTTTAAAATAGATCGGGATCAGAGAGTTTGATGTGGTAATGTCAGGAATTAGAAGTTCATGATTTGATTTAATTTTCGTCTACAAATTGAAGGTTTATTTTGGACTTTTCCTGCTTATAAGACCATGTACAGTCGTGATGGCCAAATCCAGTCCCTCAAACGCCCACGGATGTTCGGGCGCATCCACGGGCATTGACCGGAAACGCCACATATTTTCCACTCTGCATCGGCGTACCTTATATCCGGCGCCTTATACTCATACTACACATGCAAGCGTTGATCTGTCGTGATCAAGCGAGGGACAACAAAATAAGTGGCAAAGGAACACAAGATCGGTACGCAAGCAGACATTAGCAAACCGCCACATCCAAAAGATCATAGTTTATCACGGACAAATTCTTAAACTTCTACAACTGAAAGCGATATAAACATTGAGAGGGGGGTAGAGGCGAAATCACCACTTTCTCGCGGACCTTTGCCCTTTCGATTGCCGCGCATTTGTAGGCGTCCGTGGTAGTGGAGGTCTTAGTCGTCCGAGCGAGGAGGTGCGATTATCGCCGTTAGCCGAGTCGGAGTCGAGTCGGAGAGGGCGATGAGCCCTTCATCCGACGGACCGCCATCTGTTTCGCTTCAACTGGCGACGAGCCTTCTCGTCGCTGCCTCCTTTCGCTAAGCGCTCCATCGCTCAATAGCAAGCGGGCGCTTAACGTTCTTCCGTCGAGGCGTGGCGTCCGTCTCCGCCGTCACGAGCGGCGGTAGACCCATCGAGGAGCCGACGTCCTTGTCGAGTCCGTCTCCGTCCCTTGCGGCGGCGCGCGACTCCTCCGCGTCTCTCTCTCATGCTGCCGCCTCTGGCGGCTTGGCGCGCGCCTCCAACTCTGGAGCGCGCGTGCGGGCAGCAGCGCGAGCACAAGCACCAACGGTGGCAGCGGAGGAGCGGCCGATGGGGGGAGGCAGCGGCGGTCGGCTCGGACTATTACGTCGCTGCGTCGCTGCTGCTTGGGCAGTAGGGTCCGGCTCCCATGTCCACAGCGTGTCGGCGTGGGGCTGCGGCGATGCTCGAGATCAAAGCTGTCGCGGTCTCCACCTTGGACCGCTTCTGTTGCAATCTGAAGGCCATCTCCTCCTCGTGAGTCGAGCTCGGGCAGAGTCATTTGCGAAAGCTGCTCATCGTAGTAGATGGGATCGAAATCGGAGAGGGAGAGAATGGGCCGAACAAGAGAGAGGAGAGAGTGAGCTAGGGTTTAAGCTCGCCGCCGGATGAAGTTTTTGTGGGGTCGGTGGTGGGGTGGCTGTCGGTGGGCGGTGGCCGGGCACTATCTCGGCTCTATATTTATCTTTGGATCTGAGGGCGGTCTGTCCGGTGTTTGAGGCGGGTACAAGGCCCATGACACGTTTTCAAAAACGGGATGGGAAGCAATGAGTCGGTCGAGATAGATATTGCTGTTTATTTTAAGCTTTCCTTGTGTCGTCTTTTTTTTTTTTTTTGAGCATCGGTCTGGACACTGGCGCTCATATACACGCAGCATACACTCATCCCTATGAGCGCACGCACACACACCCTACCCCTATGAGCACCTCCAGAGATGGTAGGCATATCATCTTGAAATTCTGAAGTCACCGTAGGCGCCTCGTCGTCGGCGAGAACGTCTCCTCCATTTGAAAGCGCATCGCGGAAATCTGAAATAAATCCGGGAATAATCGGCACTAGGATTTGAGCGCAGTGGGTTGGGGATCTGCATTGTCGCTAACCAACTCAACCACAGGTTGATTAAGCTTCCTGTGTCGTCTTGCAGTTCGTGTTGCGCGCGGCGTGCATGCAATAAATCAGAACGTGCAAACTATCTTCAAGAGTACTACTACTGTAGTAATAAGAAGCCAGATCAGCCTGGAACAATTCTTCTTTCTTATCCACAATTTCACATTCCCGATTCATTCACGCATCGCTACAAAAGTGGCTTCTTTTGCCACCGGTCCCCTTACGGGCACCTGACGCACGGCGAACAATGACGATTTAATTTAATTACAAGCAGGGGATCGGCCGGCCGGGCTCAGATGTCTCGCCGGCAGAGCGGGCAGGAGGCGTGCCTGACGAGCCAGCGGTCGATGCAGGGCGCGTGGAAGACGTGCCGGCAGCCGGGCAGCCGCCTCGCCGACTCGCCCACCTCAAGGTCCTGCAGGCACACCGAGCAGCAGAGCGCCTCCCGGCCTCGTCCACCGCGGTGTCCGCGCCGACCTTGATCGCCGGCAGCCGCCGGGCGCGTGCGCTGGCAGCCCTCTCGCGCCGCCGGTCTCGAACAGGTCGCTGGGCTCCGTGAACGGCGAGCTGATGGCGCTTATCTGCATGCCAATGTATGCGTGGTTAATTAATTATTGATGCTGACACAGACGGTGAAAATGTGAAACACTGTTGGCAGTTTCTTTTATCTTATCCTTGTGACATGATCTAATTTGTTGTGATCCACATGGAATGAACAACGAGCGTAAAACCAGTGTTAGTTAACCATGCCGTCATCGATGCAAGATTCTTTAGCACTTGCGGGTGATGAGCTCACCTCACCAAGTGCGACTTATCAAGTGTGAATCGGGGAGTGGTCTACAAGATTTGCTCTAGGATCGCACCTTTGTAACCAACCATTCTTAGGCCGCTCTCTTGCGTGTGTATGGATCCTTTCACAAGAAATCAGTGTGTCTGAAGATAACAATAGCTTGTAGACAATGCAAATGAGCTATCACTGACGGTCACCTCATGATAGTAGAGTAAGTATGTATGCTGAGGAGATTGGTTAATTAATTGGAGTGGTTGATCACTCGCGCGTGCGTCGTAAAGAGCCTTATTAAATACTGGTATTTAATCAAGCATGGTGCGCCATGATTTTCTAGCTGAGGTCGAGGCGCTACCTGACTCTGCACGGCGCTCTGCACCGCCGGCCCCACCTTCTCGCGGACCAGCCTCCCGCTCAGCAGGCTGAGGATGATGTCCACCTGCACGTCGTACAGTACAAACACAGTCAGTAATAAGCCCCCGTAACTCAATGTACCTCCACATCACTAGCAAATGCTGAACAGTAGCCTCGTCGATAACGAAGTACAAATTCGGTGCCGGGAGTCAACAGTCGACATCATTTTGTTGTTCTTATCTCCCGCCCATACAAACCAAACCACGGGCCGCACCTAAATTGTTACCGGCGTCGAGCAAGCATAAGCAGTCAGAGCGAAACAGATTACTACCATGGCCTCTCCGCCATTGATTACCATGGCCTCTCGGAGGTCAACTTGATTCCTTCAGAGTTTTGAAACGGCATTTGCAGAAGCAGGGCAACAGAGTGCTCTGAGTTCTGCAAATTCGCCTGGTCTTGGAGGCGATCACGTTTCATCGTGCAAGGACTGCTCTATTCCGTGGATAGTCGGACTCGGGCGTGGTGGTAATGGAGAAGCGTAGGTGGCAATGCAGTAATACGTACCATGAAGAGGACGCTCCAGACGGAGGAGTCGGTGGTGTGCCAGAGGTCCCGCGACGACTCGGCGACCTCGATGGAGAAGACGGCGCCGGAGATGGCGCCGATGCCGGCCCCGCACGACCCCGCTCTCCGTCGCCAGCCCGATCACCGACCCGACACCGCCCCAACCAGCGACCCCACCGCGGCGAAGGCGCACGTCGCCACGACGCAGAGCACCTTGCAGGCCAGCTCAAGCGCCGCGGACCCCAGCCAGGGCGACCGCCGGCCCATTGCCGAGGCTCCGGCGCGGACGAGCTGGGACCAGAGGACGCCGACGTGTCCATCACGAGAGGAAAGAAGCCGACTGTTGAACTCAACTGAACTGGAGCAAACTGAGGACGCACGCACGCCGGTGACGCGGAGCAGGATGATGAGTGGTGAGTGATGGGTTGGATGGTAGTGGAGACGAGGAGAGCGGGCTCGAGTGTATAAATAGCGGCGCGGGAATGTGAGAGGAAATCTGTGGTCGGGTCCGGTGGTGAGGCCGCCACTGGTTTTGATTTTGTCCTGTCCTCGTTGCGGCTGCAACGTGGCGTGGGCCGCTTCTGCTCTCCGCTCTCTTCCGGTGGGTGCAGTGTCCGAGCTCGTGCCTATATGTAGCCTGTTTATTCAGCAACACCCGACCCCATCGTTTGGCGACTGTCACGGTATCCTGGGACCTGGATGAATTAAGATGTCAGGCCCAAAGTCCATCATTTCTGAAGAACTAGAGTTAATTCCCCTGTTCCTGCGCGCCGGAAGTCACATGAGGCGTTGATCTGTCATCCGATGACTCACCTTGGAAGATACCCATTCGCCAGCAATGACTGTCGTCATCCCTCGATCTTCGATCTGACGGCTACTAGCTACCGTGCCGGTCGCTGTATAACTTTCCGACAAAACCATGTGATCCGTTTTACTTTTCTTCTTCTTTCACTGAGTTGTAATGGCTATAAAGCCAACCCTCCTTCTCAATTTGAACCATGTTGATTTGTATTGGGTGTAAACCCTAGCTCGCCAGTGGCGAGCTAAACCTATTTTGCCCTTTTCTAAGCAATAGACCTAGTTCGAGCTCTGCAATCTTCTCTGAAATTGAGTGATTCAGTGTTAAATTCCTCAATTCCGAACTTAGAGCTTGACAATTGGTATCGAGAGCCAGGCGATTCTCGGCGACGGAGTGATTCACGAAGGCTGGGAGGCTGTAAAATCCCTCTGTGATTTCCTTTCTGTGGCGGCGGTGAGCTGGAGGGAGGCGGCCTGAGTGGCGTTGTTCGGGTGCAGTCAAGACCTCAGCCTGGTTATCGAAGAAAAAATATTTGATGGTAAAACCCCAGCCAGTGAGATCTGATCGTGCATCACCGGCGGTGGGCGTAGGCGGTGGTAGACAAAGGTACCTGGAATCCCACCCTTCCCAACGATGTGGTTTCAGTCATGACGTGTGTCGATGAATCAGGCGACACAACAGACCTGACGTTGTTTTCGTTGGAGCTGGACGTGAAGACACTGCAATGCGAGCGTGAGGAAGATCACAAAGAGTCAAGGAGTTCCAAGCGACGGCCAACAAGAATTTTGCAACTATCCAGAAGAACTTTGAGAAAATCCAAGAAAATTTTAGGCGTTTGTTGTTGGATCCCGACCCAGAAGAAGAAACAGACGACATTTCTTCCCAGGGTTGTGTGCAGCCGAAAGACAACAACAACAACAAGTCCCCAATCATGCCGGCAGGAAGGCCCAAGCAGCTGCACGCTCCAACTCAATGTTCAGTGGCACAGTCTGAGAAGCAAGTTCCCCCTGTGGTAGGAACAAACACACTAAGAGATAGTTAGGAAAGGAGCTCATTTAGATGGCACACAAAAGTTCCTTACATGCATCCTAATTTTGGTAGCTCAAGGAGACCACAATCAAGGAGGAGGCAAGTAAAAATTTAGCACATATCTTGATAGATGAAATTTGGAGGAAGAAGGATGGCAAGAAGGGAATTGTCGGATAATGGGCCCCAGGTAGGTGACCGGGACCCAAGATCTTTCAAGGCATCAGGCAGGCGCGCCTCGGCCGAGTCGGTGGTGACCTTGGGAGGCCGAGTCAGTGGCGACCTCCGGGAAGGGCGAGTCCCAGCTGGCGACCTTTGGAAGCAAGAGTCCTTAGGCAGCGACTACAGAATCAAGCCGACTCGGGCTTGCAACCTTCGAGGCCGACTGAGAGTCGGCCCACGACCTCCACGAACCCGGCTGGAGTGCAGCCCGGCGTGGCCGTCCCTCAACCGAGAAGAAGGTGTGGCTCTGGTGAGCGCGTCACGGAGATCTCCGGTGGGCGTGGCTGATGCGTGCCTCTCGACCTCGACCCACGAGTGCAATCTTGTGCCACGATGGCGGCAGTGCGGCGGAGATCGCGGGCCCCGTCGATGAGGAGGAGAAGATGGCCGGCGAGCTCGAAGGCGGCCTGGAAGTCGGCCTCTCGAGTCGCCGCCTCGGCGAAATCCTAAGCCATAAACTAGATTGGGCGGGGAGTGGCGGCGGTGATCGCAGCGAGGCGGCACTTTGTCCCACGACCCCATGACCAAGCTCGCGTCATCAAAGCGCGCACGATGTCTTGCACATCCATGAGGCCCCCGGTCGGTGGGCCCGAAGCGGCGAGGGGGGGTGCAGAAGAGAGGCAGCAGTGGGGGCCATGCCCGTCAAATCTGATTGTACCCAGGTAGGCTCGCGCGACGCAGGCATCCGATCGACTTAGCGTCCCGTTTCATCCGCATCAAACCATGATCCGCGACAACCCCGAACAGTCAACGGCTTCACGCCGTTCCTCGCTTCAGCAAGCCGCCATCCCGACGGATATACACTACTCCCGCGAAGTCCTATGCACATCAAGAGGAGGTCAAGAAGACGCTAAGACGGCGGCCGATCCGGCTGGAAGAGGGCAGATCACCGTCCAAGATCTACCACAGAGTTCGCGCCGATTACAATCGCAAGGTCAAGCCAAGATCATTCCAAGGCGGGTTTAATCATTGGAGCGGAAAGAACGAACGCGACATGAAAAACGGCTAAGGACTTAAGAGCTACATAGCCCAAGCCCGCCCCAGTTTCGAGAAACTGATCACAGCGTGGCTCATAGTCTCAACTTTTATCAGGATAGCCGACTCTAGAGTCACCGTCGATTTCCAGCCACCTAGGATATTCTAAACGATTAGTACTTGCCTCCCTAAAGAAGCCGAAAGACTGGAGTCGCGGCAAGAGCTGGCCCAATGGCATGCAACTCAAAGGAAAAAGTCTAAAGAACCCAAGGAAAGGCGGAAATTTGTAATTATATAAGGCCCTTGGGCACCCATGCAAAGAGGTTGCAGCCCTGGGACGGAGTTTTAGACACATAGCAAGAGGGAAACCTCGCCGAGCTAGCCTTGCTCCTCAGCGATGGCCGCCCTCCCAAACAGCTCGAGGAGCACCTCTGCATTATCATACCATAGTGATCATCATGCCGCGTTGGAGACCCCGCGAGCCCGATGCTCGGTTGCTCGTCGATGGTTCGGGGCGTGGCGGATCGCCCGGGTGTTATCTGGCCTCGGAGAAGTCCGCCCGAAACCCAAAATCAAGCAGAGTTGGAAGACCAAAGAAGGGTAGATCTCAAGCTCGTGGGCGTGCATGTCTGCGCCTCATCCGTTTTCGAGCAGAGTCGCGCCGGCGGCGTTCTACTCGCCCCCACCATGATAAGCCACCGTTGGCATATGTGCGCAAGAAGGAAGAATTGCTCCTCCTGCTTCCGCATAGCGGAGGGGCGGTGGCTCTCTCAAGGAAAGGGGGCGCTGGAGAAGATCGGAGGAAAATCAGAAGACTCAAGCGAGATCCGTAAAAGAAATAAAGGGTAAGGACTTACGAAGAAACTAGTGGCGGCCTTCTCACTTCCTTCCGAAGCGGTTGGCCTTCGCGTCCGCCTCCTCCCGCTTGAGTCGCCGCGGGCGCTCCTTGAGCTTCTTGACCTGCCGCCGGGCTTTTCGGCCCGGCGTGGCGCCTCTTCGCGCCCGGCTTGGCTGGAGGGGCCGACTCTCGGCTGGCGGCGGGCGACTTCGCGTCGGCGTCGCCCTCGGGCGGTCGGCGAAGGTCGCCGGCGATGCGAGCCGCCGTCTTCCTCCTCTCCGCCGCCTTGGCGTCGGCCTCAGCCCGCGACCCCAAGTCGGGGTCGTCGGCGTCGCCGACCTCGCGATCGGGGGCGTAGTCCGCTGACTCTCGTGGCGCGCCGGCTGGCGCCGTGAGAGGGTTCTACTCAAAGATGCCGACAAGATCAGAACTTGAAGTCGGACGCAAGCAAGATCGAAATTCAGACGGAAGCAACTTACCACTGGCGGGGGGTTGTCGCGCGAGTACGGCTCCTTGCCGAACTGCCACTCCTCCGTGAACCCGCAGTGGGCGATGTGGTTCACCAAGTTCGCCACTTCTCCACGCGGCATGTCCTTGGTGCACAGCCGGCTTGGATCGTGCCGGCCGCTCATCTGACAGATGAGGTGAGGCCGGCCTTGGAGCGGAAGAACCCGGCGCGCCACGAAGGCGGCCAGGAGATCGGAGGCGACGAGCCCCTCCGACTGCGTCATGACTTCGGGCGCGCCACAGCGCCCGACTCCGAGGTCGAAGCGACTTCGACCGATGGGACCAACTGGCGGCGGCCGGCCGGTGGCTCGAGGTCGAAGGCGGCAGGTTGACCCGGTCGCCATCGGTGGAGACATTCTTCGCGTGAAATCGTCTTCGCCACATCTTCACCGATTTCACGCCGGGATGGGCGGAAAAGGGTTGTCGGCCGTCGTCGCCCGACCGCGATGTAGGTGCCGCCTTTGCGCCGGCGTGCCGGCGGCCCCTGCCGAAGCCAAGTTTGAAGAAGAACCCCCCACAGCTCGAGGGTGGGGAGAAGCGCCCGATGTAGCCGCCATACGAGGTGGCGAAGGCGGGAAGCACCACCGCGTTGGGGGTGAGATAGTGCGGCTGCGAGCTATGAAACTCGAGAAAGGAGCGGAAGAACCCGCTCGCTGGGACCCCAGCCAGCGCATGAGATCGAGCGGAAGATGACCCTTCGCCCTCCGCGGCTGGGCGGATCTCTCCAGCCCGGCGGGGCGGGCTACACAAGTCCGCGCTCGGGAGGCGGCGAAGTCTGGCGAAGAACTCGATGTCCTCCGCCCCACGTCCGAAGCCGTCCCTGCGCCGGGCGCGAGGTGGAAGCGCGGCGGAAGGAGCTCATCGCCGGCGAGGAAGAGCACTTGGCCTCGCCGTAGAGAAGAATGCAACGGCGCGTAGCGAAGGAAGAAGAAGGGCAAGAGAACGGGGGAGGGAGTGCGCGTGCTGTGCCGCCCGCTCCCCCTCTGCCTACTTATAGCCTGCGGTGAGAAGCCGAGGCGGCGTGGGGATTAAGCTCGCGCCCCACGACACCCACGATTAACCCTCGAAGTTCTTCGCGCGCAGAATAACGTGGGGATGCCAACCGCCTTGGCCGCAGCGGATCCGCTCGGGAGCCAGGCGCGTAATGGCGGGCCCACTGGCGGCCCGTCCGTCCGCGATGGCGCACGGACTACTCGCCTCCACGTGGCGCCATGCGGCAGACCGTCTCATAAATGGCAGGGAAGCGTACCCGTCGCCGCCGGTTTCCGCCACGACTTACGGCGGCTTTACGTGGAACCAGTCCGACTCAATGAGGCGTTCGAAGACGGGCGGCGAATCTCGAGTCGGCACCTCAAGACTGAAATTGCCGGCCCCACGGGCGGCGCCCGCTGGAACCGCCACCGGGACTCATCGTCGAGTAATGGGCCACGGTAGGTGACCGGGACCCAAGATCTTTCAAGGCATCGGGGCAGCCGCGCCCACAGCCGAGTCCCGGTGGCGACCGGGAGGCGAGTCCCAGTGGCGACCTTCGAGAGGGCGAGTCCCGGCTGGCGACCTTTGAGAAGCCGAGTCCTTAGACGGCGACTCTGAATCAAGCCGACTCGGGCTTGCAACCTTCGAGGGGCCGACTATGAAAGTCGGTCCATGACCTTTCACGAAGACCGGCGCTGGTGCGGCCACGGCGTGGCCGTCCCTCAACCCCACGAGAAGAAGGCGTGGCTCTGGTGAGCAGCGTCACGGAGATCTCCGGTGGCGTGGCATTGCCATGCCTCTCGACCTCAGCCACGGTGCAATCTTGTGCCCACTATGGCGGAGTGCGGCCCGGAGATCGCGGGCCCCGTCGATGAGGGAGGAGAATATGGCCGGCGAAGAAGAAGGCGGCCTGCGGAGTCGGCCTCTCAGAGTCGGCGCCTCCGGCGAGGCCCCACAAGCCATAAACCAGATTGGGCGGGAGTGGCGGCGGTGATCGCTGATGAGGCGGCGGCACTATTCCCACGACCCCATGACCAAGCCAGCGTCATCAAGCGCGCCGCGAGGTATCTTTTTGTCTCTGGGCCCGCCGGTTGGTGGGCCCTGGCCGGGCAGGGAGGGCGGCACGCAAAGAGATCGACGGTGGGGCCATGCCCCGTCAAATTACAGTTGTACCCCCGGAGGGTAGGCCTATATACCCGGGGCACCCATGCAAAGGGTTCGGCCCGGGACAGGTTTTAGACACATAGCAAGAGGGGAAAGAGCTAGCCTTGCTCCTCCCTGCCTCCCAAACAGCTCGAGGAGCACCTCTGTACTATCATACCATAGTGATCATGCGGAGACCCCGCAGAGCAGCAGTAGGGGTGTTATCTCCTCGGAGAGCCCCGGCTGGGTAAGATCCGCGGCGTGCATGTCTGCGCCTCATCCTGTTTCGTGCACCGCGACGTTCTACTCGCCCCCACCATGATAAGCCACCCGTTGGCATATGTAGCATCCAACCCCGGCAGAATGCTAGAAGATCTGGACCTTCCACTCCTATTGACAACGAAGAGCGGTTTTGACAATCAAGCTGCTAAGCTCAACATCACTCAATTTGATGGAGATGACCCGACTCATGGATACATAATCGGGAGCATATTTTGCTCTGCAAGAACTCCAATTGAGCACATAACTGAGTTGGATGTTTCTTATTTAAAATGACCCGCAGATCCAATGGTGGAGAGGCATTGGTTATGCTCCAAGCAATGTCCCTTGGCCTGATTTTGTTCCTATCTCCTTTGAAAGATTTGCCCTATACTCTCTTTGTGACATTGTTAGCTCTTTTCATGCAACACAACAGACTTCTACTGTTGCCATTTATGTGGAACCATTTGAAAGCTCATGAATGTTATGAGGAGGGAAAATCCTGCCATTCCTACTGACTATTATGTCACTAGCTTTCTGTCTGGTCTCAATCCACACATAAGGAGCCATGTAGAGTGTTTTAAACCCAGAGACATGCAAATAGTAGTGTGGTATGCCAGGAGAATGGAAAAACCCACTATTCCTATTCAAGCTAAAATTTATGTCCCTCAACCAAAAAGATAGGTAATATTTGATCAACCAAAACCACATGTGGCAGCTCCAATACAAAACAGGAACACAGTGATACAACAGACCAAGCAAAACCAAGTTTGCTACAAATAGAGAGAACCTTGGGTACCTGAGCAAGTATGTAAAATAAGCCAGATAACTCAAATACTGGCCCTGCAAGCTCAGGAAATAGACATGTCTAAAACTATCTATGTCACTGACTTTGAGGACCCTGACCTAGAGCACACTGAACCTCATCCTAATGGCACAGTCTTACAGGTCTCTATGCATGCTACTATGGGTATTAGGGCAGCTAGGAATACATTCATTCTCACAATAAAGCTAGGCAACACTACTAGTAGTGCTCTAGTTGATAGTGGTAGTACCTCCGCTTTTGTTTCACCAGATATGGCAGCAAAATTACTAACCGCACCAGTCCCTACACCCAAAGTTAAAGTACTTGTGGCGAGTGGATGGATTTTATGGAGTGATTTCACATCACACAACTGTCCTTATGAGATATAAGGAAATCAATTTTCTGACATATTCAGAGTTGAAACTGACGGGATATGATATGATTTTGGGAGTAGACTGGCTTAAGAAATATAGTGATATATCGGTTGTCAGACCGATATATTGGTCAGACCAATAAATACCAGCGGCATTCACTTATCTTATCGGTCTGACCCCGATAAGCGATAAATCTATCGATTTATCAGCTTATCGACCGATATTTTGAACAGTAACTTGGAGACTTTGCATTGACTACAGAAAACTTAATTCGGTCATAGTTAAAAACACCCCATACATGTGATAGAAGATCTCTTGGCACAATTGAAAGGAGCAATAATATTTTCCAAGATTGACCTCAGAAGTGGTTACCACCAGATCAGGATAGCGGAGAAAGACATCCACAAAACTGCTTTTTCAACTCTCCAATGGCATTCTGAGTATCTAGTGATGTATTTTGGCCTCACAAATGGCCCGCCTACCTTCCAGACCCTCATGAATATGTTGTTTGGTCATTTAAAGGTTGTGGTAGTCTTCTTTGATGACATTTTAGTATTCAACAAGTCCTTGAAGGAGCATAAAGAGCACCTGATTGTAGTCTTTTTGATATTCTCCAAGCCAATTAGCTACATGCCAAAGTGGAAAAATGCTCCATTGGATAACCTAAAGTGAAATATCTAGGGCATGTTATTAACAAAGAGGGAGTGTCCACTGACCCATCAAAAATTCTAGCAATTTAAGAATGGCCATCACCTACTAATTTCATTGAACTAAGGAATTTTCTAGGATTAAGTGGGTACTAAAGGAGGTTTATTCAGGGCTATGGCATTATCTGCAGGCCCCTCTTTGACTGCCTCAAGAAAGATGCATTTTCTTGGAAGGAGGAACAAGAAAAGGCCTTCCTGACTTTGAAAGAAAAGCCAACTAATACACGTGTACTAGCTCTACCTGGTTTCACTAAACCCTTCACCTAGAGGCTAATGTCAGTGGCTATGGACTGGCAGTTGTGTTAATGCAAGAGGGCAAACCTATCTCTTATTTTAGCAAAACTATTGGGCCCAAGGTAGCAACATTATTCGCTTATTGCAAAGAAGCCTTAGCAATTATTGAGGATGTCAAGAAATGGAAGCATTACTTCTTGGCCACTTCACTAATAATCAGAACAGACCAAGAAAGCCTCAAATACATTCAGGAGCAGAAGTTAACTAAAGGTATTCAACACAAGTTACTACTCAAATTACTGGGATACAACTTCATAGTGGAAATACAAGAAAGTGAAGGAAAATAAAGTTGTTGGTGCATTATCTAGAGTCAAGTACATGGTCTCTACACTCACTACTAATGCAAACATCCTACATGAGTTAAAGAGGCAATAAAAAACTACAAGGGTGGCAACAAAGTGAAGGAACTCATAGCTAATATACTGTCAGCAAAGACAATAGCACTGCCTATTCTTTCAAAAATGGAATTCAAAGATTTCGCAATAAAATTGTGGTAGGCATAGAAACTTCTCTCAGACGGGAAATTTTGAAAACCCTCCATATTATGAACCAGGGGGGCACTCTGGAGAGAGAGCGACCTACCACATAGTGAAACTTGTATCCCACTAGCAAGGCCTCGAACAACATGTTATTGCATTTGTCAAGCAAATACAGTGTGACAAACCAACAAAGCAAAATATTCTCCTTATCTTGGCCTTCTAGAGCCCTTGCCTGTTTCTGACTTTGCATGGGCAAAGATTATTATGGATTTCATAGAAGGATTGCATGTGTCTGAAAACAAAGATTTGATACTGGTGGTGGTGGACAGATTTACCAAATATGCACACTTCATCTCCATGAAACATCCTATAACAGTGTAATATGTGGCAAGAGCATTCTCTGATACAATCTTCAAGTTACATGGTATGCCTCTAGTCATAGTGACTGATAGAGACAGGATCTTCACAAGTCACTTATGGCAGCAATTGTTCAAGTCCCTCGAGATCAAGATGCGCATGAGCAAAAGCTACCACCCACAATCTGATGGCCGGACTGTAAGAATGAATCCATAATATTTAGAAAATTACCTTAGATGCATGTGTTTTTGCTAGCCGAGAAAGTGGCATGGGTGGTTGGCTCTAGCTGAGTGGTGGTACAACGCAAGTTTCCACACTTCTCTCCAAATGACCCCCTTCCAAGCTCTATATGGTTTTCCTCCCCCATAGTGGCAGAATCAGCTCTTCCTGACACCATATGTGAGAATAGTGACAATCTCCTTCGAAACAGAGAATTGGCACTGAAAATCATCAAGAAAAATCTACTCAAGGCACATAGCAGAATTCTCTGTGGCGGGACATGGTCTATCTAAAATTGCAGCCCTATAGGCACTCTTCTCGCAGTTTGCATAGGCACTCAAGCTCCACTCTAAGTTTTATGGTCCATTCAGAGTTCTGCAAAGGATTGGAAATATTCCTCATAAGTTGCTACTACCTGAAGGATGCTAGTTACACCATACTTTCCATGTTAGCCAATGAAAGAATCATATTGGTCCCCATGTTGTTTCCTCTAAACACCTCCCTCTATTAGGCCCTGATGGAATTATTGAGATGGAACCAGAAGCAATATTGGAAAGAGAGCTCATTCCTAGACCACAAGGCAATATCAATATTCCAGTGGTTAGGTGGTTGGTTAAATGGGTCAATATGCCCATTGAGGAGGCTACTTTGGAGGACTCGACCTTCATCCAGAAGATTTTTCCTTCTTTCAAAGCTTGAGAGCAAGCTTGGGCTCAACTAGGGGGTATTTTCAGGCACAACTCCATCATTTTCAAAGAACTAGAGTTAATTCCCTTGTTCCTACGTTTGGAAGTCACATGAGGCGTTGATCTGTCATCTGATGGCTTGCCTTGGAAGATACATGTTCACCAGGAATGACTGTACTCATCCCTAGATCTTCGATGTGAAGGCTACTAGCTACCCACCGGTCACTATACAAAATTTTGACAAAGCCATGTGATCTGTTTTGTTGATCTTCTTCTTTCACTGATTTTTATTGGCTATAAAGCCAACCCCCCTTCTCATTTTGGACCATGTTGATTTGTATCGGGTGTAAACCCTAGCTGCTAGTGGCGAGCTAAACCTACTTTCCCCTTTTCTAAGAAATAGAACCCTAGTTCGACCTCTCCAATCTTCTCTAAAATTGTGTGATTCAGTGTTAAATTCCTTCATTTAGAACTTAGACTTTGACATAAGATGGGTGATTCTATAGACATAGGTTTTTAGGTTAAAGAGCCATTGTGTTTCCATTGGTTCAGATCCTCTTTGAACTCCATCAATAAAAAGCTGCCTTTCTGCCACTGCCGGAGAGAAAAGTGGAGACTACTATGGGAGGAGTAGATCCCGGAATCGCCTATCGCGGTGAAGAGGCAAGCACTCCACAACCTTGTGATGGCTGCAACAATCGACATGCCGTCGACCAGCATCGACGGCAACCACATTGCCCACACGACATGAGGTCCATGCCCTTGAAGTTATAAATCCCTCGAGGTCGTTGCCCGATATCCACTTGCTACGACACGCCCTGCTTGAAGGAAGTATGCCCTAGAGGCAATAATAAAGTTATTATTTATTTCCTCATATCATAATAAATGTTTATTATTCATGCTAGAATTGTATTAACCGGAAACATGATACATGTGTGAATACATAGACAAACATATAGTCACTAGTATGCCTCTACTTGACTAGCTCATTAATCAAAGATGGTTATGTTTCCTAACCATAGAAATGTGTTGTCATTTGATTAATGGGATCACATCATTAGGAGAATGATGTGATTGACATGACCCATTCCGTTAGCCTAGCACTTGATCGTTTAGTATGTTGCTATTGCTTTCTTCATGACTTATACATGTTCCTGTAACTATGAGATTATGCAACTCCCATTTACCGGAGGAACACTTTGTGTGCTACCAAACGTCACAACGTAACTGGGTGATTATAAAGGAGTACTACAGGTGTCTCCAAAGGTACATGTTGGGTTGGCGTATTTCGAGATTAGGTTTTTGTCACTCCGATTGTCAGAGAGTATCTCTGGGCCCTCTCGGTAATGCACATCACTATAAGCCTTGCAAGCAATGTAGCTAATGAGTTAGTTACGGAATGATGCATTACATAACGAGTAAAGAGACTTGCCGATAACGAGATTGAACTAGGTACTGGATACCGACGATCGAATCTCGGGCAAGTAACATACCGATGACAAAGGGAACAACGTATGTTGTTATGCGGTTTGACCGATAAAGATCTTCGTAGAATATGTAGGAGCCAATATGTGCATCCAGGTTCTGCTATTGGTTATTGACCGAGAATAGTTCTAGGTCATGTCTACATAGTTCTCGAACCCGTAGGGTCCGCACGCTTAACGTTACGATGACAGTTTATTATGACTTTATAAGTTTTGATGTACCGAAGGAGTTCGGAGTCCCGGATGAGATCGGGGACATGACGAGGAGTCTCAAAATGGTTGATACGTAAAGATCGATATATTGGACGACTATATTCGGACATCGGAAGGGTTCCGAGTGATTCGGGTATTTTCGGGGGTACCGGGGAGTTACGGGAATACGAGGAAGAAGCAATGGGCCTCATGGGCCAAGTGGTGGAAGAGAGGAGGCAGGGCGCGCGGCCCCCCTAGCCCAAACCGAATTGAACTGGGGGGTCGGCCCCCCTTTCCTCCTTTTCCTCCCTCTCCTTCCTTCTCCCTCTCCTCCCCTTCCTTCCCCTCTCCTACTTGGACTAGGAAAGAAGGGGAATCCTACTTGGAGTAGGATTCTCCCCCTTGGGCGCGCCTCCTCTCCTTGGCCGCCCCCTCCCCCTTGCTCCTTTATATACGTGGGCAGGGGGGCACCCCATGACACACAAGTTGATCTACGGATCGTTCCTTAGCCGTGTGCGGTGCCCGCCCTGCGCCGGTAGAACATCATCATCGTCACCACGCCGTCATGCTGACGGAACTCATTCCCGAAGCTTTGCTGGATCGGAGCCCGGGGATCGTCATCGAGCTGAACGTGTGCTGAACTCGGAGGTGCCGTACATTCGGTGCTTGGATCGGTCGGATCGTGAAGACGTACGACTACAACAACCGCGTTGTCATAGCGCTTCGCCACGGTCTCGAGGGTGCGTGGACAATACTCTCCCTCTCGTTGCTATGCCATCACCATGATCTTGCGTGTGCGAGGAATTTTTTGAAATTACTACGTTCCCCAGCAGTGGCATCCAAGCCAGGTTTTATGCGTAGATGTCATATGCACGAGTAGAACACAAGTGAGTTGTGGGCGATACAAGTCATACTACTTACCAGCATGTCATACTTTGGTTCGGCGGTATTGTGAGATGAAGCGGTCCAGACCGACATTACGCGTACGCTTACGCGAGACTGGTTTCACCGTTACGAGCACTCGTGCTTAAACATGGCTGGCGGGTGTCTGTCTCTCTCAGTTTAGCTGAATCGAGTGTGGCTACGCCCGGTACTTGCGAAGGTTAAAACAGCACTAACTTGACGAACTATCGTTGTGGTTTTGATGCGTAGGTAAGAATGGTTCTTGTTAAGCCCGTAGCAGGCACGTAAAATTTGCAACAACAAAGTAGAGGACGTCTAACTTGTTTTTGCAGGGCATGTTGTGATGTGATATGGTCAAGACGTGATGCTATATTTTATTGTATGAGATGATCATGTTTTGTAACCGAAGTTATCGGCAACTGGCAGGAGCCATATGGTTGTCGCTTTATTGTATGAAATGCAAATGCCCTGTAATTGCTTTACTTTATCACTAAGCTGTAGTGATAGTCGTAGAAGCAATAGATGGCGTAACGACAATGATGCTACGATGGAGATCAAGGTGTTGCGCCGGTGACGATGGTGATCATGATGGTGATTTGAAGATGGAGATCACAAGCACAAGATGATGATGGCCATATCATATCACTTATATTGATTGCATGTGATGTTTATCCTTTATGCATCTTATCTTGCTTTGATTGACGGTAGCATTTTAAGATGATCACTCATTAAAATTATCAAGAAGTGTTCTCCCTGAGTATGCACCATTGCGAAAGTTCTTCCTGCTGAGACACCACGTGATGATCGGGTGTGATAGGCTCTACGTTCAAATACAACGGGTGCAAAACAGTTGCACACGCGGAATACTCAGGTTAAACTTGACGAGCCTAGGATATACAGATATGGCCTCGGAACATGGACACCGAAAGGTGAGCGTGAATCATATAGTAGATATGATCAACATAGTGATGTTCACCATTGAAACTACTCCATCTCACGTGATGATCGGACATGGTTTAGTTGATTTGGATCACGTGATCACTTAGATGACTAGAGATGTCTGTCTAAGTGGGAGTTCTTAAATAATATGATTAATTGAACATTAATTTATCATGAACTTAGTCCTCATAGTATTTTGCAAATTATGTTATAGATCAATAGCTCGCATTGTTGCTTTCATATGTTTATTTTGATATGTTCCTAGAAAAGCTGTGGTGAAAGATGTTAGTAGCAATGATGCGGATTGGATCCGTGATCTGAGGTTTATCCTCATTGCTGCCGTAAGAATTATGTCCTCGATGCACGCTAGGTGACAGACCTATTGCGAGGAGAAGATGCGGGCGTTATGAGCGTTTGGCTAGCTCAATCGATGACTACTTGATAGTTTAGTGCACCATGTAACGGCTTAGAATCGGGACTTCAAAGATGTTTTGAGCGTCATGGACTATATGAGATGTTCCAGGAATTGAAGTTAATATTTCAAGCAAATACCGAGTTGAGAGATATGAAGTCTCCAACAAGTTCTATAGCTAAAAGATGGAGGAGAATCGCTCAACTAGTGAGCATGTGCTCAGTTATGCAGGTACTTCAATCGCTTGAATCAAGTGGGAGTTAATCTTCCGGATAAGATAGTGATTGACGAGAATTCTCTAGTCACCATCACTAAGTTACTAGGACTTGAGATGAACTATAGTATGCAAGGGTTGGCGAAAACGATTCCCGAGCTCTTCGTGATGTTGAAATCGACGAAGGTAGAAATCAAGAAAGAGCATCAAGTGTTGATGATTGACAAGACCACTAGTTTCAAGAAAAGGGCAAAGGAAAGAATGGGAACTTCAACTAGAATGACAAGCGAGTTGTCACTCACGCGAAGAAGCCCAAAGCTGAACCAAAGCCTAAACCGAGTGCTTACTTCGCAGGAAATGGTCCTTTGAAGCGGAAATACCCTAAATATTTGGTGGATAAGAAGAATGGCAAAGTGAACAAGGGTATATTTGATATCTGAGTTATTGATGTGTACCTCACTAGTGTTTATAGTAGCCCCGAGTATTTGATACTTGTTAGGTTGCTAAGATTAGTAACTCAAAGCAGGAGTTCTGAGAATAAGCAGAGACTAGTTAAAGGGGAAGTGACGATGAGTGTTGGAAGTAGTTCCAAGATTGATATGATCATCATCGCACACTCCCTATACTTTTGGGATTCGTGTTAAACCTAAATAAATGTTATTTAGCGTTTGCGTTGAGCATGAAGATGATTTAATCATGTTTATTGCGATACGGTTATTCATTTGAAGTTAAAGAATAATTGTTATTCTGTTTACATGAATAAGACCTTCGATGGTTATACACCCAATGAAAATAGTTTGTTGGATCTCGATCGTAGTGATACACATATTCATAATATTGATGCCAAATGATGCAAAGTTAATAATGATAGTGCAATTTATTTGTGGCACTGCCGTTTGGGTCATATCGGTGTAAAGCGCATGAAGAAACTCCATGAAGATGGATTTTCGGAATCACTTGGTTATGAATCATTTGATGCTTGCGAACCGTGCCTTTTGGGCAAGATGACTAAAACTCCGTTCTCCAGAACAATGGAACAAGCTCTTGACTTCTTGGAAATAATACAAACCGATGTATCCGATCCAATGAGTGTTGATGCTCGTGGCAAGTATCGTTATTTTCGACCTTCACAAGATGATTTGAGCAGATATGGGTATATCTACTTGATGAAACATAAGTCGAAATAGTTTAAAGGTTAAAAGAATTTCAGAGTGAAGTGGAAAAATCATCGTAACAAGAAAATAAAGTTTCCGCGATCGATCGCGGAGGCGAATATTTGAGTTCTGAGTTTGGTATTCAATTAAAATAATGTGAAATAGTTTCACAGCTCACGCCACAGGAACACCACAGCGTTATGGTGTGTCTGAGCGTCATAACCGCACTTTATTGGATATGGTGCGATCTATGATGTCTCTTCTTGATTTACCACTATCGTTTTGGGGTTATGCATTAGAGACAACTGCATTCACGTTTAATAGGGCACCATCTAAATCCGTTGAGGCGACCTTTGTATGAACTATGGTTTAGCGAGAAACCTAAGTTGTCGTTTCTTAAAGTTTGGGGCTGCAAAGCTTATGTGAAAAAGTTTCATCCTGATAAGCTCAAACCCAAATCGGAGAAGTGCGTATTCATAGAATACCCAAAGGAAACTGTTGGGTACACCTTTTATCACATATTCGAAGGCAAGATATTCGTTGCTAAAAATGGATCCTTTCTAGAGAAGGAGTTTCTCTCGAAAGAAGTGAGTAGGAGGAAAGTAGAACTTGATGAGGTAACTGTACCTTCTCCTGAATTGGAAAATAGTTCATCACTGAAATCAGTTCGGTGATTCCTAACCAATTAGTGAGGAAGCTAATGATGATGATCATGAAACTTGAGATCAAGTTACTCTGAGAACCTCGTAGGTCTTCAGAGTACAGTCCGCACTGAGTGGTACGGTAATCCTGTTCTGAAAGTCATGTTACTAGACCATGATAAACCTACGAACTATGAGGAAGCAATGATGAGCCCAGATTCCGCAAAATGGCTGGAGGCCATGAAATCTGAGATGGGATCCATGTATGAAAACAAAGTATGGACTTTGATTGACTTGTCCGATGATCGGCAAGCCATTGAGAATAAATGGATTTTTAAGAAGAAGACTGACGCTGATGGTAATGTAACTGTTTATAAAGCTCGACTTGTTGCGAAAGGTTTTCGACAAGTTCAAGGGGTTGACTATGATGAGACTTTCTCACCCGTAGCGATGCTTAAGTCTGTCCGAATCATGTTAGCAACATTTTATGATTATGAAATTTGGCAAATGGATGGCAAAACTGCATTCTTGAATGGATTTCCGGAAGAAGAGTTGTATATGATGCAACTAGAAGGTTTTGTCGATCCAAAAGGTGCTAACAAAGTGTGCAAGCTCCAGCGATCCATTTATGGACTGGTGCAAGCCTCTCGGAGTTGGAATATACGCTTTGATGAGTTGATCAAAGCATATGGTTTTATACAGACTTTTTGAGAAGCCTGTATTTACAAGAAAGTGAGTGGGAGCTCTGTAGCATTTCTAATATTATATGTGGATGACATATTGTTGATTGGAAATGATATAGAAATTCTGGATAGCATGAAAGGATACTTGAAAAGAGTTTTTCAAAGCAAGACCTCGGTGAAGCTGCTTACATATTGAGCATCAAGATCCATTGAGATAGTCAAGACGCTTGATAAGATTTTTCAATGAGTACATACCTTGATAAGATTTTGAAGTGGTTCAAAATGGAACAGTCAAAGAAGGAGTTCTTGCCTGTGTTCCAAGGTGTGAAGTTGAGTAAGACTCAAATCCCGACCACGACAGAAAATAGAAAGAGAATGAAAGTCATTCCCTATGCATCAGTCATAGGTTCTATAAAAGTATGCCATATTATGGTACAGACCTATTGTATACTCTGCCCTGGTTTGGCAAGGGAGTACAATAGTGATCTAGGAGTAGATCACTGGACATTGGTCAAAATTATCCTTAGTGAAATAAGGATATGTTTCTCGATTATGGAGGTGACAAAAGGTTCGTCGTAAAGGGTTACATCAATACAAGTTTTGGCACTGATCCAGATGACTCTAAGTCACAATCCGGATACATATTGAAAGTGGGAGCAATTAGCTAGAGTAGCTCCGTGCAGAGCATTGTAGACATAGAATATTTGCAAAATACATACGGCTCTGTATGTGACAGACCCGTTGACTAAACTTCTCTCACAAGCAAAACATGATCATACCTTAGTACTCTTTGGGTGTTAATCACATAGCAATGTGAACTAGATTGTTGACTCTAGTAAACCCTTTGGGTGTTGGTCACATGACGATGTGAACTTTGGGTGTTAATCATATACAGATATGAATATTGGTGTTAAATCACATGATGATATGAACTAGATTATTGACTCTAGTGCAAGTGGGAGACTGAAGGAAATATGCCCTAGAGGCAATAATAAAGATATTATTTATTTCCTCATATCATGATAAATGTTTATTATTCATGCTAGAATTGTATTAACCGGAAACATGATACATGTGTGAATACATAGACAAACATATAGTCACTAGTATGCCTCTACTTGACTAGCTCATTAATCAAAGATGGTTATGTTTCCTAACCATAGACATGTGTTGTCATTTGATTAATGGGATCACATCATTAGGAGAATGATGTGATTGACATGACCCATTCCGTTAGCCTAGCACTTGATCGTTTAGTATGTTGCTATTGCTTTCTTCATGACTTATACATGTTCCTGTAACTATGAGATTATGCAACTCCTGTTTACCGGAGGAACACTTTGTGTGTTACCAAACGTCACAACGTAACTGGGTGATTATAAAGGAGTACTACAGGTGTCTCCAAAGGTACATGTTGGGTTGGCGTATTTCAAGATTAGGTTTTGTCACTCCGATTGTCGGAGAGGTATCTCTGGGCCCTCTCGGTAGTGCACATCACTATAAGCCTTGCAAACAATGTAGCTAATGAGTTAGTTACGGAATGATGCATTACATAACGAGTAAAGAGACTTTCCGGTAACGAGATTGAACTAGGTATTTGATACCGACGATCGAATCTCGGGCAAGTAACATACCGATGACAAAGGGAACGACGTATGTTGTTATGCGGTTTGACCGATAAAGATCTTCGTAGAATATGTAGGAGCCAATATGAGCATCCAGGTTCCGCTATTGGTTATTGACCGAGAATAGTTCTAGGTCATGTCTACATAGTTCTTGAACCCGTAGGGTCCATACGCTAACGTTACGATGACAGTTTTATTATGAGTTTATAAGTTTTGATGTACTGAAGGAGTTGAGTCCCGGATGAGATCGGGGACATGACGAGGAGTCTCGAAATGGTCGAGGCGTAAAGATCGATATATTGGACGACTATATTCGGACATCGGAAGGGTTCCAGTGATTGGGTATTTTTGGGAGTACCGGGAGTTACGGGAATACGAGGAAGAAGCAATGGGCCTCATGGGCCAAGTGTTGGAAGAGAGGAGGGAGGCGGCCCCTAGCCCAAACCGATTGGACTAGGGGTGGCCCCTTCCTCCTTTTCCTCCTCTCCTTCCTTCTCCTTCTCCTTCCTTCCTTCCCTCTCCTACTTGGACTAGGAAAGAAGGGGAATCCTATTTGGAGTAGGATTCTCCCCTTGGGCGCCCTCCTCTCCTTGGCGGCCCCTCCCCTTGCTCCTTTATATACGGGGCAGGGGGCACCCATGACACACAAGTTGATCTACGGATCATTCCTTAGCCGTGTCGGTGCCCCCTCCACCATATTCCACCTCGGTCATATCGTCATGGAGTTTAGGCGAAGCCTGCGCCGATAGAACATCATCGTCGTCACTGCGCTGTCATCTTGTGGAACTCATCCCGAAGCTTTGCTGGATCGGAGCCGGGGATCGTCATCGAGCTAAGCGTGTGCTGAACTTCGGAGGTGCCGTACCTTCGGTGCTTGGATCGGTCGGATCGTGAAGGCGTCACGACTACATCAACAGCGTTGTCATAGCGCTTCGCTTACGGTCTCACGAGAATGCGTGTACAATACTCTTCCCTCTCGTTGCTATGCCATCACCATGATCTTGCGTGTGAGTAGGAATTTTTTTTGAAATTACTACGTTCCCCAACACTGGTCACTGCTACTTGTGAGATGCGTTGGGATTTTCCTCGAAGAGGAAGGAAGATGCAATATTGTAGCGCGTATATCCCTAAGTTGAGAACCAAGGTTATTGAATCCAGTAGGAGATTTACGCAAACAACAGTCGACATCACCTACACACAAAATATCAAATACTTGCACCCAACACGAGCAAGAGGGTCGGCAATCCCCTTGTACTCGTTAATTGCAAGGATTTTTGTTTTTTCTAATATGATTAAGGTATACCCGGAGCCATAGTTTTCACTAGAGGCATCTCTCTAATAAGCATGGCATACGGTGTGTAGACAAATTACTGTTGGGCAACTGATAGAAAAAGCGCATAGTTATGATGTTATTCATGACATGATCATATATATAGGCATTACATCTGTGACAAGTAGACCGACTCCCGCCTGCATCTACTACTATTAATCCACCAATGGATCGTTATCCAACATGCATCTATGGTATTAAGTTCATGACAAACAGAGTGACGCTTTAGGTATGATGGCATAATGTAGACAGAATAAAATCAAGCAATATGATTGAACCCCGTCATTTTCCTCTTAGTATAAACAATACAAATACATGCCTCGCTACCACTTCTGTCACTGGGTGAGGAAATCGCAAGATTGAACCTACTACTATGCACCACTTCCACTGAAGACCTAATTATCAACTTGGCCAAAGAAAACCCATAGATCGGAAAGCATTACATAGCTATAACAATCATACAAAATAAAGTTCAGAATATAACTCAATTACTTTCAATGAATAATCTGATCATAAACCTATAATTCATCGGATCCCAACAAACACACCACACAAAAGTATTACATCAGATCGATCTCCAAAGAGAACATTATATTGAAGATCAAAGAGAGAGATAGCCATCTAGCTAATCACTATGGACCTATAGGTCTTGTAGGAACTACTCACACATCATTGGAAGGGCAGCAAGGTTGATGTAGAAGCCCTCCGTGGTCAATTTCCCCTCTAGCAGAGTACTGACAGAGGCCTCCAGATGAGATCGCAGAAGAATAGAGGCTTGCGGCGATGGAAGAATTGTTTCGGGACTCCCTCTGGTGTTTTGGGGATTTTAGGGAATTTATAGAAGTGGAATTAGGTCAGGAGGAGTTACGAGGGGCCCACAAGCTTAGGTGGCACCCCCTGGGGCATGCGGGGTGAGCTTTTGGCTCCCTCGAAAGGCTTCTGGCGTCCTCCCGAAGCTTCATGGGTGTCTTATGGTCCAGAAAAAATCACCGTACAATTTTATCGCGTTTGGACTTTGTTTGGTATAGTTTTTCCCTAAACAATAAAACAGCAAAAACAGGAAGTGGCACTGGGCACTAGGTTAATAGGTTAGTTCCCAAAAATGATATAAAATTGCATATAAAGTATGTAAGACTGGTATAATAATAGCATGAAACAATCAAAAATTATAGATATGTCGGAGACGTATCACTCACTTAGCCCACACCACCTTCCAGTGCCACAACCCCGACATGCATGCTGCAACGAGCTGCAAGGCTACACAACCCAACTGCCCGCAGCACGCACTGCTCATGGAAACCACATGCAGACCACAAATGCCACACCACATTTGGGGTCATCGCTCCGATGTACTGTCCAACAACCTTGCTGCCCTCACAGCTCAAGGTCATCATCCAAGCCATGCTGAGCTCTACCTCATGGATTCATTGTCGCGACGCTGCCTAAGGCCACCGCCTTGGCTCTCAATGAATATATCGGAGCCGCTGCCCCGGTGTACACCACCCTTGAAAATGCAAGAACCTTGCACATTATACAAAGGCTGACCCTCCAAAGCGATGCCTCCAAGGAGGTTATAACATAAATTCCAGTGCCACCCACTCCAGGGAAAGGAGGTGTAGGTACTCACCCGAAGAGCCCAAGCACATGAAAGGAGAGGAAGAAGAGCTCTAAGTCAGCGCCTCCAAGGAGGTCACGGCAACCACGGGGCAGCTGAGGGAGTCCTGGATTAGGGGGTCCTCGGGCGTCCGGGCTATGTGATGTGGGCCGGACTAATGGGCCATGAAGATACAAGACGGAAGGCTTTCCCTTGTGTCTGGATGGGACTCCCCTTGGCGTGGAAGGCAAGCTTAGCGGTCGGATATGAAGATTCCTTTCTCTGTAAACCGACTCTGTACAACCCTAGCCCCCTCCGGTGTCTATATAAACTGGAGGGTTTAGTCCGTAGAGGCGATCATAATCATACAGGCTAGACATCTAGGGTTTAGCCATTACGTTCTCGAGGTAGATCAACTCTTGTAATCCCTATACTCATCAAAGTCAATCAAGCAGGAAGTAGGGTATTACCTCCATTAAGAGGGCCCAAACCTGGGTAAACATCGTGTCCCCTGCCTCCTGTTACCTTAGATCCTTAGATGCACAGTTCGGGACCCCTACCCGAGATCTGCCAGTTTTGACACCGACATTGGTGCTTTCATTGAGAGTTCCACTGTGCCGTCATCGAAAGGTTCGATGGCTCCATCGATTATCTACAACAATGCCACCATAAAGGAGATTTTTCTCCCTGGCCAGATCTTTGTATTTGGCGGCTTCGCATTGCGTGCCAACTCAGTTGGCCACCTAGAGCAGATCTATAGCTGCGCCCCTGGTCACCAGATCAGTTAGGAAAATCTGAACTATGTCGCCGATACCCGAGGAGGCTCGATCTTCCAAGGGTTCGCGGCCCCAACTACCGCTCCGGCCTTAGATCCATAGCACATCACCAGGTCCGAAGACGGGAATCTAGAGCCCGCTGGACTCTCTGCGGCTATAGAGCACAACACTAGAGAACCGGAGAGAATAGTATCACTGACAGTCATTGCTAAGTCGGACTCTTCTCCAGACACTAGCTCCGAACCCTCAAAGTCCGCGTCACGCGAGCTCGGCCAGGAAACTTCTCTCCCCGTCCAAACCTCGCTCTTGAACAAGGCTCTAGACTTAATGCGATCCCTCGCCATCACGGAGGAACCGCTTCCGATTTGCGCTCGGCCCGGGCTAGGGGCTGAAAATAGGGAATTTTACTTCCCACCTGAGGGAGTCCTGGATTAAGGGGTCCTCGGACAGCCGGACTTGTACTTGTGCTGGGCTGTTGGACTATGAAGATACAAGATTGAAGACTTCATCTCGTGTCCGGGTGGGACTCTCCTTTGCGTGGAAGGCAAGCTTGGCAATTCGGATATGCAGATTTCCTTCTCTGTAACCAACTCTGTGTAACCCTAGCCCCCTCTGATGTCTATATAAACTGGAGGGTTTAGTCTGTAGGACAAGAAGAATCATAATCATAGGCTAACTTCTAGGGTTTAGCCTCTACGATCTCGTGGTAGATCAACTCTTGTAATACTCATATCATCAAGATCAATCAAGCAGGAAGTAGGGTATTACCTCCATAGAGAGGGCCCGAACCTAGGTAAACATCGTGTCCCCCGCCTCCTGTTACCATTAGCCTTAGACGCACAGTTCGGGACCCCTACCCAAGATCCGCCGTTTTTGACACCGACATTGGTGCTTTCACTGAGAGTTCCACTGTGTCGTCACGGTAAGGCTTGATGGATCCTTCAATCATCCACAACGATGTGATCTAGGGTAAGGTTTTCTTCCCCGGACATATTTTAAATGATTCGGTAGCCTTGCTGTGACAACTTCGCAGCCATCGGGGCATATCGATAGCTACGCCCCTGGTCATCAGGTCAGGTTTGGAATCCTAAACTACACCGCCGACATCCGCGGAGACTTGATCTTCGACGGATTCTAGCCCATGACAGGTGTGCCGAACAGTCACGATGAGCATGACTTAGATCTGCTATCGGACGGTGTTCGGGAGATCACACCTGCAGCTGCCCCGGCCTTAGATCCGGAGAAGATCGTGCCCTCTGAGGGCGGGTGGATAGACCCCGCCACGGAGGCCGCACAGTCATCGGCGATAGAGCCGAACACAGACTTCGCCTCCAATGAGGTCTGTGTCATCGGACCCTTGGACTCGTCTCCGGCCATAGGCTCCGAACCGCGCGCATTCGTGCCTATCAAACTTGATTGGGCACCGACCATGGAGTTTACCTCCGCGGATATCTTTCGGCACTTGCCCTTGGACGACGTTCTAAATTCGTTTAAATCTCTCACCCTTTCAAGAAATCCTTGGCCGAACTATGTCTGGCTGGAGTGGGAAGCGGACGACAAAGAAATTCTTCTCCCACCCACCACCCACTTAATAGCCACTATCGACGACTCAACCGACATGCTTGATTTCGACTCCGAAGACATCAACGGTATGAACGAGGATGTCGGAGAAGAACAGGACGCTGGACAGCCACCTCATCATATGATATATACATGGTGGACACACCCAAAGAAAACAACGGCGAGGAACGGAAGGATGCAACGGAGGATAATCCTCTCGAGAAGCAACCAAAGCACCGACGATGGCGCCGCTCTAAATCCCGCCACAGCAAAAACAATGATAGTGGCACAAGAAAGAATAATACCCCGGTCGACTCCAAAGGTAATGACGACCCCATGGACCCGGCGATGGAGCAGGATGAGCCAGGGGATGGCGAACATAGTCCGGGGCCGCTGTCTGATCATAGCGATGGCAAAGATAAAACTCATGAACCTGTCTCCGGAGAGGAGAATAGTCCGGACGACGATGTATTCATCATCCCGGAAAAGCATTTGGAACAAGAAAACCTCCACAAAAGGCTTATCGCCACCACGAGGAGCTTGAAAAAGCGGAAGCAAAGGCTTAAGGCCACGCAGGATAAGCACAACCGCAGATGGAACAAAGTGCTCGACACTGATGAAAAATACAGTGGCGATCGCCACACAAAGAGCTACCCAAAGCGCAAACTGTTGCCCAAATTCGACGACGAGGCTATAGAGCCCATCCCGCCGAAAAATAAAATAATATGGCCGAGCTGCCGGACCGACCAACCCATGGCCGAGACAGAGCGACTAATGACGCTGCACCCAAGTCAGCACACGATCTACGTGAGCATCTGGACAAAAGAGCCGGTATGGCCAGATCCATCTATGGATCTAGGAAGCGTGCCCCACAGGATCACGGCCACCAAAACAACTATAATGATCGAATACCGGCTCGGAATCAACACCGAACACTACATCGTCAGAAACATGCCACGGCACATCCAAATACAGGGGTGCTGCGCACCCCCTGTGCTTCACCGATGAGGTGCTGGATCACGAATTTCTAGAGGGATTTAAACCCGTAAACATAGAGGCATACGACGGAACGACAGACCCTGCAGTCTGGATTGAGGACTTTATCCTTCACATCCGCATGGCTCGTGGAGATGATCTCCACGCCATCAAATACTTGCCTCTCAAGTTGAAAGGACCAGCTGGGCACTGGTTGAAAAGCCTCCCCAAAAACTCAAATGGAAGTTGGGAGGAACTTGAGGACGCTTTCAGGGCCAATTTTCAAGGGACCTATGTCCGACCTCCGGACGCAGATGATTTAAGTCACATAATCCAACAACCCGGAGAGTCAGCCTGTAAGCTTTGGAACATATTTCTCACCAAGAAGAACCAAATCATTGATTGCCCGGATGCTGAAGCCTTAGCGGCTTTCAAACACAGTGTCCGGGACGAATGGCTCGCCAGACACCTCGGCCAGGAAAAACCGAGGACAATGGCAGCCCTAACAAGCCTTATGACCCACTTTTGCGCGGGCGAAGATAGTTGGTTGGCCCGTAGCAGCACCAGCGACCCAGGCACATCCGAAGTGAGGGATGGCAATGGAAAGCCGCGACGCAATAAAAACAAACGTTGAAATAATGAAGACAACCCAGACAACACGGCGGTAAACACCGGATTCAGGGGCTCTCAACCCGGTCAACGGAAAAAGCCATTTAAAGGCAGCAGAGATGGACCGTCCGGCCTAAACAAAATTCTAGACTAATCATGTCAGATTCATGGCACCCCCGAGAAGCCTGTGAATCACACCAACATAGAATGTTGGGTCTTCAAGCAGGCCGGCAAGCTAAACGCCGAACACAAAGGGAGAGAGCCGCCAAGTGAAGACGAGGACGAACCTCGCCAGCCGAACACTAGGGGACAGAAAAAATTTCCACAGAGGTCAAAACAGTGAACATGATCTACGTCACCCACATACCAAAGAGGAAGTGTAAACGTGCACTCTGAGACGTATACGCTGTAGAGCCCGTTGCCCCCAAATTCAACCCATGGTCGGCCTGCCCGATCACTTTCGATCGCAGGGATCATCCGACTAGTATGCGGCATGGCGGTTCGGCTGCCTTGGTGCTCGACCCAATAATTGACGGATACCATCTCACCGGAGTCCTCATGGACGGCGGCAGTAGTCTTAATCTGATATATCAGGACCACTGTCCGCAAAATGGGGATAGACCCGTCAAGACTTAGCCAAAGCAGTACTACCTTCAAAGGAGTAATACAAGGTTTAGAGGGCCCGCTGCACGGGCTCTCTAACATTTGTATTCGGTTCTCCCGACAACTTTCGAAGCAAAGAAATAATCTTCGACATCGCTCCATTCCGAAGCGGCTATCACGCACCACTCGAAAGAATGGCCTTCGCTCGTTTCATTGTAGTGCCGCATTACGCCTATCTTAAACTTAAGATGTCCGGTCCACGTGGCGTCATCACAATCAGCGGAAATACAGAGCGTTCCTTGCGTGCAGAAGAATATGTGGCGGCTCTAGCAGCCGAACCACTGAACGGCTTCTCCAACCCGAATAAATGATCGGTCTTCGAGACCACGGACACGGCTAGGCGTGTCCGCGCATCCTGGTTGTAGCAGCCGGATAAACTGAGCTTGGTCGCGGATACACCCCATATGTGGTGCTAGGGGCTGCCCGCATGTAAAAGGGTCCATAGTTCGGCTCGACCCTATTAATACACAATAGATTGAATTCTCATGGTTCATTAAGAATAACCAACTTTTTGCACGATCACACCAGATTCTTTCACCTGGGTTCTTTTTTTACAGATGATCATCGTGCTACACCCTTCCAAGATACGACACAACGAAGACAAAGGCGCAGACGTGCAGGAGGGGCCCGTTCACATCTTTCTCTTTAGATTAAGACCCTGCGTAAACCTTTTTATTGTCTCTTATTGCTTCATACCCTCCGGATACTCAAAATAACCGAGAGGGATACTGGCGTTATTGGCAAGCTTTTTCGTCACACCAGATTAATGCATGTACCTTGAAATTCAGGGCTCATTCTCGTGGGCGGTACTCAACCCAGTATATGTTGTAAAGTCCAAATACCTTCGGGAGTGTTCGGCGTCGCGAGTTTGGCCTTATATGCATTAGCTCCGAGTCATGTCTTTGGTCAATAGTTGGGTTTGCCCGGCTCCCGTGTTTTGCTACCTTACATTCCGCTCTATCGGCTAAGGTGGCACCGGGAGAACTACTGCGATTTTGCCCTGGTTCACCTGGATGAGCACCTAAATAGAGAAAGCCGAAAACTGACTGTCATGATAAAGTGAGATACTGGTCAACCACTCGATGACTCAGCAGAATCTTCGCGATTCCTCCGCATCAACGAAGGACCGGTTTCCTGGTCACGTATGTACGCGCATAATATTTGGATGAATGCGGATGTACCAGGGGCTATATAGTAGCCCCACCATCAAACTCCTATGGCTAAGTGAAAGTGTTAAAGCTATATAGTCCGATTGCCTTGTTCAGCGCGCTATCACCTCCTTAACGGACCAAGACGTTGGATCAAGTGTGATTACGCGCTTTACCGAACACCCCCGCATTATATGCGTGGGGGCTGAAGCCGACGACTGCAAACTCTCAGGTTATATACATCATACATAAACGGCCGCACAGGAGGCACTCAATACTTTACAGGCAAAAGTATAACTATAGCCTCTATAATCAAAATAGCATTGTTTTTACAATCAAGATACACTGAAACATGGTATTCTTGGAGCACTGAGCCTCTATTGGACGGGCACCTTCTAGGACTTCTTCAAAATAGTGCTCGGGCGAGTATTGACCCCCAGGTGGACCCCTGGTCGCAATTTCGGTGGCCTCCATCTTCGCCCAATATGTCTTGACACGGGAAAGAGCCATCCGCGCACCCTCTATGCACACTGACCTCTTGACAGCATCGATATGCGGCACATCACGAAGAAATCGTTGCACCAAACCAAAATAACTGCCTGGGCTCGGTTCCTTCGGCCAAAGATGATCCACGATAGCCTTCATGGAAAGTCCGGACAACCTATGGAGCTCGGCCCACTCGACCATTTTCTCATTCAACAGTAGCGAACACTTTGGAGCACTGAACTGCGACCAGAACAATCTTTCCACCTCATGATCTTTCCGATCCTTGAAATACTCCGTCGCATCAGAAACACTCTTTGCTAAATCAAGTATCGTCCATGAGAACTCCACAATTGATCAAGAGGGCATATTTGGATCGCGAACGTTCGCAATAAAAAGGGCTTCTAGCGCGATATCACCGACTTGCGAAGCTCCTCCGTGCGCTCTGATTTGAGCGAGTTTCCTTCTTGCTTGCAAGGCCTTCTTCAGGTCAGCCATTTTCGCTTGGTTTTCCCTTTAGAGAAGCTCATATCGGCTGGCGGCATTTTTTAGCTCAACAGCCATGCTGGCTATTTTATCCTCACTTTGGCGATGCGCAGCCTATTTGGCTTTTAATTCTACGGCCGCCTTCAAGGCGGCCGCATCACTTCTCTTGGCTTGCTCCTTGGCTTGGGCAAGTTCTGCCCGAAGGGTCTCCACAGCGGCAGCTCCATCTGCAGTCAAAGCATACTATAAATACTAGCATCATGCTCTTCTTAAAATTTGCTGACCACCCGAATATACATACCCTGTGCCTCGTCAAGCCGCTTGTTAACAAGCGTGATGTCAGCATCCGCCATGTCAAGTTGCCGCCTCAATTCAGCAAATTTAGCAGTTCGGTCAGCCGCGAGATCTGCAGCTGCATGCGCACGAAAGCAGTGCTATCATTACCTGAGTATATGATCCTCTGCTCGCCGCGTTTGGATGTCAACCAGAGTCTCAGGGGCTACTATCTATACAACGCACACCTTGCGTATGCGGTACAGTCAAAAATATACATATTACTTTGCGTACCTCAAAGCCTCTTAGCCGGCTCGTAAAAGCTTCATTCAACCCCTTTTTGCGGATGAAATCCTCTCAACCACCATACCCATTAAGGATCGATGTGCCTCTGAGATAGCCGCTTGCTCCAGAAGACCCATCAATGTGTCCGGCTTCACATCGGACAATCCCGGGCTCTTTCTATTGGTCTCCTTAGGAGCCGAGAACTCCAGACTTTGGGCGGCCGAAGAATTACCTTCTGGCCTTGGCGGATCAGGAGAAATCTTCCGCGATGACACTTTAGGATTGTCCGTCTCATGAGGCGGGGAAGCAGGAGGAGGCTTCTCGCTTTCCATCATCTCCGAAAGAAGATCCCCCGAAGACGAACATTGTGGAGAAGGGCTATGAACCGGACTGCAAAACATATGTCTCGGTCGTTATTCTCAGGAAAGAGCAGGGCATATTTACTAATGTGCCTTTGATTACTTACAGTTCGGTTGACGGCTGGCCCCCTTGTGGGTGCTGGGCACTAAGGATGCCCTCTGGCGCAGGGCCCCCTGGTAAAGGCTGCTTTCCTCGTTTGGAAACCTCCATTTCCAAGTCCTCAGGGGTGACCCTTTTCTTCCCATGGGGAGAAGGGATTCTAGATCCACCTCCCCGATCATCCTCCAACGCGGAGGCACTAATTCGCCCGAGTCAGATGTATAACGCATGAAGCCCGCTTTTGGCTTCTCTATTCCTCCCCTCGTCTTCTCCTGATGGCACTTGATAAGGTGCGCGAGCCAGCATCCTGGTTAGTACGGGATCCGGCGAGCCTTCGGGAAGATGGGTCGAACACCTGATCCTCTCTGCCTTTCTTATCGAGCCCCGGCTGAAGGTAATTGTTCAAAATAATGTTGTGACAAACATGATGACATCGTGTTTGGTTGCGGAGTTACTTACTTGGGTATCTGGACGGTTGCAGTCGAGACCCACATCCTCGGTGGTGTCCGGACACATTATTCGCGATCTGAAGAATAATCGATACATCCCTTCGAGCGTTACGCCGAAGAAGTGTTGAATGGTTCGCGGTCCTTTCGGGTTGAACTCCCACATATGGAGAGATCGACGTTGGCATGGCAGGACCCGACGAACTAACATTACTTGAATTACTTTGACGAGAGTGATATCCCTCTTGAGGAGATCTCGGATGCGGCTTTGCAATGTTAGCACGTCATTAGCTAGCCCCTAGTCCAGCCCTTTGTTGACCCATGATGCCAGTTGGGGCGGAGGGGCAGAGCGGAAGGCTGGGGCAGCTGCCCGCTTTGTACCTCGGGGAGCTGTGATGTAAAACCACTCCCGTTGCCATAGGTCGGACACCTCCAGGAAGGAGCCCTTTGGCCATAGGGCGTCGGCACCTTGGCTTATTATAGCACCTCCGCACTCCGCGTGTCGCCTGTTGATCACCTTCGACTTCACATTGAAGGTCTTGAGCCATAAGCCGAAGTGTGGGGTAATGCGGAGGAAAGCCTCACACATGACGATAAATGACGAGATGTGAAAGAAGCAATCTGGGGCCAGATCATGGAAATCTAGCCCGTAATAGAACATGAGCCCTCTAACGAAGGGATCAAGACTAAAGCCTAGCCCTCGGAGGAAGTGGGAAACAAATACGACACTCTCGTTGGGTTCGGGAGTGGGGATAACCTGCCCTTGAGCAGGTAGCACGTGGGGATTTGGCGGTCGGATACCTAGCCTCCTAAGCTTCTTAATGTCCTCCTCGTGATGAGAAGAGGCCATCCATCGGCCTTGAAGGTTGGATCCAGACATGGTTGAAGGTCCGGGGCGCTTAACCTGAACCTTGGGTGTTGAAACTCGAGGTAGGGGAAGGGAAGGATCAGGCGTGAAAAGAAAAGGACAGGTCTTGACCTCTTTATAAAGAGGACGAATCGTCCTCCGCGTGGCTATTTGGAACTTACCTAAAACCGAGGAATCATACTAACGGCACGGTTGGGTTACCCATGCCCGTATTGATGAGAATCTCGTGATAAGGGGAACACGATCTCTGCTTCAACAAGACGTGCCAATAAAACCGCCTCGCAAGATGTGTAGCAGCAGGTTGGGAAAAATGGTTCGTATAATGACCGGGCTACAGCGTGATGTCACGCTATAAAAAGTTGTCGGCATATTAGATTTGTGGAATATTGTGCTCTCTACGGTGGCACGTGGAATTTGTTTTGCAGAGCCGGACACGATTCATGTGTTCAAAATCTACCTTGGAGTATTCGGAGAAGGAACCCGCCTTGCAATGCCGAAGACAATCTGCGCGCCGGACTCATCGTCATTGAAGCCTGGTTCAGGGGCTACTGAGGGAGTCCTGGATTAAGGGGTCCTTGGACAGCCGGACTATGTACTTGTGTCGGACTGTTGGACTGTGAAGATACAAGATTGAAGACTTCGTCCCGTGTCCGGGTGGGACTCTCCATTGCGTGGAAGGCAAGCTTGGCAATTCGGATATGCAGATTTCCTTCTCTATAACCGACTCTGTGTAACCCTAGCCCCCTCCGGTATCTATATAAACCAGAGGGTTTAGTCCGTAGGACAAGAACAATCATAATCATAGGCTAGCTTCTAGGGTTTAGCCTCTAAGATCTCGTGGTAGATCAACTCTTGTAATACTCATATCATCAAGGTCAATCAAGCAGGAAGTAGGGTATTACCTGCATAGAGAGGGCCCGAACCTGGGTAAACATCGTGTCCCCCGCCTCCTGTTACCATTAGCCTTAGACGCACAGTTCGGGACCCCCTACCCGAGGTCCACCGGTTTTGACACCGACACCACCCACCACCCACTTCATAGCCACTATCGAGGCTCTAACCGACATTCTTGATTACACCTCTGAAGACATCGACGGTATGGATGATGATGCCAGAGAGGAGCAGTCCCAAAACCCGCCGTTCACTGGACGCTGGACAGCCACTTCTTCCTACAACGTGTACATGGTGGACACGCCTAAAGAAGGTGACAGCGATGATGAGAAGGACCCAGTCAAGGACGAACCTCCTGAGATACCACAAAAGCGTCGATGTCAGTGGCACCGCTCTAAATTGCGTCGTGAAAATGACAGCAATACCGACACCGTAAATAATGATACTCCGGAGAACGCCGAAGACCAAGAAGACCCCATCGAACCAACATCCGAACAGGGTGATCGGGAGGACGGGCAAGTTGACCCTGACGAGCAAGCAGGGAACAAAGACTCGGAGGATAGCAACTATCTGCCACTCTCCAAGGACGACGTGAGCCTCGGAGACGAAGATTTTATCATGCCAGAGAAACCCCTCGAACAAGAGCGCTTTAAGCGCCGGCTAATAACCCCTCGAACAAGAAGCAACAGCAGCTTCAAGCTGACCAAGATCTGCTCAACGACAGAAGGACTAATGTCCTGGTAGCCGAAGAATACAGTCTTGATAGCCCAACAAAGAGTTACCCAAAGAGTAAGCTGCTACCCCAATTCGACGATGAGGCACTAGAGCCCATACCACCCGCACGTAACACGGCTGATGGACCTGATCGACCACCACGTGGCCGAGACAGAACGACAACTCAAGCCAAACACCAGCCCGCACCACCTCGCCGTAAAAGTAGAGAAACAACAGCTCGGGGACACACATATGACCTATGATAGGACCTGGAAAATAAAGCAGGCCAGACCAGATCAATCTAGAATCACGGGGGCGTGCCCCGACACGAGAAGACGGCTATCAAGCCTGGCGCGACAAACATAACCACGCCCGGGCCAAAAACCGCACACGGACTTCATCCGAACTACGCCGCGATGTTACCCGATACAGAGGCGCCGCACACCCCTTATGCTTCACTGATGAGGTAATGGAACACCAGTTCCTAGAAGGGTTTAAACCCGTGAACATCGAATCATACGATGGCACAACAGATCCCGCAATATGGATCAAGATTTTCTTCTCCACATTCACATGGCACGCAATGACGATCTACATGCCATCAAGTACCTCCCCCTAAAACTCAAGGGGCCAGCACGGCACTGGCTGAACAGCCTACCAGAAAACTCTATTGGTAGCTGGGAAGACTTGGAGGACACATTCAGAGACAACTTCCAAGGTACCTATGTTCGGCCCCCAGACGCCGATGATCTTAGTCACATAATCCAGCAACCCGGAGAATTAGCCTGGCAGCTCTGGACCAGGTTCTTAATCAAAAAGAACCAGACTGTGGATTGTCCGGACGCCAAAGCCCTCGCGGCCTTCAAACATAGCGTCCGAGATGAGTGGCTCGCCCGACACCTTGGCCAAGAAAAGCGGAAGTCCATGGCAGCCCTTAACGGCACCTGAGGATAGCTGGCTTGCTCGCAGAAGCAATAATACCAGCGACCCTAGCACCTCCGAATCCAGGGACGGCAATGGCAAGCCACGATGCAACAAGCACAAGCATCAAAACAATAACGAAGGAACCCAAGACACGGCGGTCAACGCAGGATTCAGTGGCTCCAAACCCGGTCAACGGAAGAAGCCATTCAAGGCAAACAAAGATGGCCCGTCCAGTTTAGACAGGATACTTGATCGGCCCTGCCGGATTCATGGCACCCCCGATAAACCCGCCAATCATACCAATAAAAATTGTTGGGTCTTTAAACAGGCCGGCAAACTCAATGACGAACACAAGGGGAAAGGATCGCCTAGCAACGGCGATGACCAAGAGCCTCGTCAACCGAACACAGGGGGACAGAAGCAATTTTCCCCCAAAGTAAAAACAGTGAATATGATATATGTCACACATATCCCTAAGAGGGAGCGCAAGCGCGCATTATGGGACGTCTACGCCATAGGGCCGGTCGCCCCAAAATTCAACCCATTGTCGGCTTGCCCGATCACCTTCGATCGAAAGGACCACCCAACCAGTATCTGTCATGGAGGTTTGGCAGCTCTAGTCCTCGATCCAATCATCGACGGATTCCATCTCACGTGAGTCCTCATGGACGGCGCAGCAGTCTTAATCTACTTTATCAAGACACTATCCGTAAAATGGGCATCGATCCGTCAAGAATCAAGCCCACTAAAACTACCTTTAAAGGAGTAATACCTGGTGTAGAGGCCCGCTGCATGGGCTCAATCACGCTGGAAGTTTCCTTCGGTTTGCCGAACAACTTCCGATGGGAAGACTTGATCTTCGATATCGTCCCGTTCCGCAGTGGCTACCACGCACTGCTCAGACGAACCGCTTTCGCCCGCTTTAACACGGTCCCACACTATGCCTATCTAAAGCTTAAGATGCCCGGTCCATGTGGCATCATTACAATCAACGGAAACATGGAACGCTCCCTCCGTATCGAGGAGCATACCGCGACCATTGCAGCCGAAGTACAAAGGCGCCCCATCAAGCCGCACAGCTCATCGGCTATTAAGCCGCAAGACTTTATTATGCAAGGCCGCTTAGTTCTGCATGCCGGCAGCCTGGCAATCCCAGGGCTGGATTAACAGTTTCGCCTCCATCGATCTCCATGCACATCAGCGAAATTTGTACCGCACGTGCACAATTACGCACTCAAAATACCTTGGGCATCAGCGGAGGCAAAATACGGACAAGCCTATAATACGGTTCGACCCTATATGGCTTCCCCCCATTTTTTACTTATTTCTTATCTTTCACCATAGGCAAAAGCGGCGCAGACGTGCGACAGGAAGGTACAAAGGATTTTGTAGACCACAACTTCACTCCAGAACATGTATAGAGCTCTTCCCTTTATCCTTAGACCCCCGGCATGTAAAATGGACTTGGTGATTTTGGTACCCTCTGTAATACTACATTTTGACGTATCAATCAGATTCCAGTAAACCAAATTCTTCTTCGGTATCGTCTTTACTTATAGACTTTATTCCTTCTCTTCAATTGCCTCACGCGCACACCTCGACACAAATTGCTAGGGGCTCTACAGGGCAACACATGTGTTGCCAAACAAAAAGTCCAAACAGCTTTATAGCACAATTCAGTGTCCGAGCTAGGCACTATATGCATCGGCTCCGAATCATGTCTTTGGTCAATAGTTGGGTTGCCCGGATCTTGTGTTTGGTACCTTACATTCCGTCTAATCGGCTAGGGTAGTAAAGGGAGAACTACTGCACTTGTGTTTCTGGTTCGTCCGGTTAAGCACCTCAGTAGAGACAGCCAAAAACTGACTGTCATGATGCGGTGAGAGCTGGTCAGTCACTCGGCAACTTATTAAAATCTTTAGTGATTTTTTTTGTATTACACGAAGGACTATTTTCTGGTCACATACGCAACGCATCCGCATTGGGATAACCGCGTACATATTAGGGGCTACTTTGTAGACTCATCGCCAAACTACTATGGCTAAGTGAGAGCAATAAAACCGTATAGTCTGATTGCCTGGTTCATCGCACTGACACCTCCTTCATGGACCAAGACGTTGGGTTAAGTGTAGTCATGTGGAATTCCGAACACCCCAGTAGTACCTACATGGGGGTGGAAGCCGACAACTTGGAACTCTTAGATATAAAAACGGCCGCACAGGAGGATAAAACTCTTCATAAAAGGCATGAATATGTTACAAAAGCCTTAGTTGATAATATAAACCCCCAAATAGTTCGAACTCATTCACTCGAACACTACATCCTTCGAGCATTGGCTTTCTACAAGGCGGGCACCTTTCAATACGTCCTCAAAATAGCGCTCCGGTGTGCGATGGTCCTCGCTTTCGGGAGGACCCTCAACTGCCACCTTTTAGGCCTTCATCTTCGCCCAGTGCATCTTGACACGGGCAAAGGCCATTCGCGCTCCTTCTATGCATGACCACCTCTTGACGGCGTCGATCCAGGGCAGCGCATCGACGAGATGCCGCAGAAGGCCAAAGTAGCTGTCCGAAATGGCTTCGGTCAGCCACAACCGGACTATGACGTCCTCCATGGCCGCGCTGGACATCTTATGCAGCTCCGCCCATTGTGCCATATGGTCATTTAGCAGTGCGGGATGCTCCTGCCTCGCAAACTATGACCAAAAGAGCTTCTCCGTTGCGTACCCCTCCTGGGCATGGAAGAATTGGGCGGCGTCCGCAACATTCTTCGGCAGATTCGCATATGTGTCTGGAAAACTCCACAGTCGATTAAGCAAGGCATACCTCTGATCCCCAAATTTAACCTGTAAAAAAAAGGGCTTACCAGCCGCTATCTGTCAGGCTTGACGGATTTCCTCGCGTACCGCGCGGGATTCAGACCGCGCCTCCTTGGCATCTTGAAGGGCCTTGGCAAGTTCGGTCCCCTTCGCCTTATTTTCCTCTTCTAAGGACTTGCACTTGCGGGTGGTCTCCTTGAGCTTCTGCTCCACCTCGGTCGCTCGTTCCTCAAAACGGCGCCGAGCGGCCTGTTCGATCGTTAAGTCCACAACCGCTTTATCAGCGGCCGCCTTGCTTACCCTCGCTTGCTCCTTGGCTTGGGCAAGCTCACCCCTGAGGGTCTCAACCGTGGCGGCGCCATCTGTGCAAACACACACATTGCAGCTCTTGAACTTCCACAGAACACGGACATAAACAGGCGTAAAGTAAGATGTATTTTATACCTTGCGCCTGGTCGAGCCGCGTGTTAACAAGGACTAAGTACTCATCGGCTCGCTCCATTTTCCGTTTGAGTTCGGAAACCTCCGCGGTCTAGGCAGTCGCTGCTAACAGTTAGGCCTGTTTTAATCCAAATAAAACAATATGTTACCACCTGACAACTGATTGTTGATCCTCTGCTCGCTTTTCTTTCAAAAAACCGAACAGAGTCTCAGGGGCTACAATCTATATACAAGCATATTTCTCATAAAAATGATCAAAAACATTACATTGCGTACCTCGAAGCTTGCTAGCAGGCTGGTGAAGGCTTCGTCCAGCCCGCTCTTGGCGGACTGAATCTTCTCGGCCACCATACCCATCAGGGTGTGGTGCTCATCCAGAACGGATGCACTTTGCAGTGCGTCCGCCATGGTATTCGGCGCCTTCGTATTAGCAGAGGTCGCTACTCCCCTCTCTTCTACAAGGGATCGCTCACTAGACCCTGGAGCCATGTGGGTCATTGGAGTAGTATGCGGCTGGGGGACGGATTGACCGGGGCTCCCGTCGCCGGTCTCTGAGGGGGCCGTACCCCCCAGTCCCTTGGCAGCCGAGGTATTTCCCTCAGGTGCCGTTAAGTCACCCCCTCACGTCTCTTCAAGGCCCGGGGAGGGCCTATGGGATGACACCTCAGTGTCATCCGCCCTAGGCAGCGGGGAAGCTAATGGAGGTGACTCGCTCTCCATCATCTCCGGCGGCAAATCCCCTGAGGATGAGGATAGCTGGGGGAGATCGTGGGCCGGACTAAAAAATAGAACTTAGAGTTAATCATCACAGTTCATAGAGATTGTGTGTAGGTGAAAAATCCCGGACTACTTACGAGTCATCTTGGGGCTTGGTCCGGCGACGGTGCTTCGGGATGGCTTCGGCGTCTAACTCCGAGTCATCGGAGAGGGTAATCTTGTCCCTCTTGGATGCTTCGGCCTCCAGGTCTTCGGAGGCCGCCCTCTTCTTGCCCTTGCCAGGAGGATCTTCTTCTTCCTCCTCCTCCTCGTCGTGGGCATCAGCTTCTCCGAACACTGTGTCCGAAGTGCCCTCCTCTCTCTTCTTCTTCTTGCCCTTCTTTACCGGCGTCTAGTACGCCGTCGGGACCAGCATCCTCATTAGTAGAGGATCGGCTGGGTTTTCAGGGAGCGGAGCCGGTCACTGGATCTGCTCCGCCTTCTTGATCCGGACCTGTTTGGGGATGGACTACTCAATACTCCTCCTTTGGATGGACGAACCAATTGATGTTCAGAGGTTTTAGAATTTACCTCGGAGGCCGGATGGTTGCAGTCGAGGCCGGTGTCGTCTGATGACTTTGGCCATGACTTCTGCTTCTTAAAAAGCAACTTCCAGATCCCCTTAGGCGTTGTGCCGTAGAATCGTTGTAGGGTCTGTGGCCCTTCCGGATTGAACTCCCACATCTTAAGGGGCCGCTGCTGGCAGGGAAGTGCTTGGTGGATTAGCATCACTTGGATCACGTCAGCAAGGGTAATGTCCTTCGCTATCATGCCTTGGACGCGCTTCTGCAGCAGCGGAACCTCATTGACCGACCCCCAATCCGGACCCTTGTCGGTCCAGGATGTGAGCCTCGGCGGGGGTCTGGATCTGAAGGCTGGAGCGGCTGCCCACTTAGGGCCGCAAGATTCTGTTATATAGAACCATTCCTGTTGCCATATCTTGACGGTGTCCACAAAGACTCCCTTTGGCCAATTGACTTTGGGGAGCTTGCTCACCATAGCACCACCACAGTACACATGTTGCCCATCCACCACCTTCGGCTTCACGTTGAAAATCTTGAGCCATAAGCCGAAGTGTGGGGGGACGCGGAGGAAGGCCTCACACACAACGATGAACACGGAGATGTGGAGGAACGAATTTGGGGCCAGATCGTGAAAATCCAGCCCGTAGTAGAACATGAGACCCCTCACAAAGGGGTGGAGGGCAAATCCGAGTCCGCGGAGGAAGTGGGGGATGAACACCACCCTCTCATCGGGCCCCAGAGTGGGGATGACCTGCGCCAGATCGGGAAGCATGTGCTTGATTTCCGCGGTTAAATACCACGCCTCCCGCAGCTCCTTGATGTTCTCCTCCATGACGGAAGAAGCCATCCACTTGCCCTGAGAGCCGGCCATAGTCGGAAGAGTTGCAAAGGGAAGACAAGCTTGGAACTTGGGCGTTGGAGCTCGACGATGGGGAGGCAGAGAAAGAATGAGGCGTGGGACAGAAGAGTTGGGTTCTATCCACTTATATGGACTGCGAATATCAAGCGCCCCCTCCCTCAAGCCTTAAACCTCGCTTATTCTCGAGGGGTCGTGCGAACAACACGACTGGATTACCCAAAATTGTATTGATGAGAATCCCGTGATAAGGGGACACGATCTCTGTTTTTACAAGACGTGTCGCCGGAGGCTGCTTCTCGAAGCGCGAATTGGGGGATTGAAAAACGATTCGAAATAATGAAGAGGCCAGATGTAGCGTCTTGCCAGTGAAACTATCAGTAAAGACATATTATGTTTTTCGATTAAGTATTATGCCCTTGTGGTAGTGGGTTGTAACTGTTATACAGAGCCAGATATAGTTCTCGTTGATCAACTACTTTGAAGTATTCGGAGGAGGAACCCACCTTGCAATGTCGAAGACAATCTGCGCGCCGGACATCGACATTGAAGCCTAGTTCAGGGGCTACTGAGAGAGTCCTGGATTAGGGGGTCCTCGGGCGTCTGGGCTATGTGACGTGGGCCAGACTAATGGGCCATGAAGACGGAAGGCTTTCCCTCGTGTCTGGATGGGACTCCCCTTGGCGTGGAAGGCAAGCTTAGCATTCGGATATTGTTGAGGATATAGCTACTGAGTGTAAACTGGCCAGGAGGGCCCGGTTCACCCTCGACTATGTTGAAGCCCATGAAGATCCAGAAGATAGCGCTTTACTAAATGAAGCCTAGAAACCCGAAGCCCAAAGGCGGATTAGGGCCCATAGCGGTAAACCGCCATGACTATGTAAACTTGTAATATAAGTTAGGAAAGGAGAGACCGAGCCGGACACTTTGTATGAGTCGGCCTCGGGGCTCTGTAGACCGGCCGGGCGTCAACCTTTGTATATAAAGGGACGACCTGGCAGCGGTTCAGGGACAACAGACAACAACTCGAGACTCAGGCAAGCGTATATCGCTCCCTGATCATCGAAACCCAATCAATCCCATCACAACTAGACGTAGGCTTTTCCCTTCATCGAAGGGGCCGAACTAGTATAAACTCCCGTGTCCCTTGTCCGGTTTAACCCCCTTCAAGCTAACCCGTTGTGATGGCTCCACGACTAAGTCCTTTCATGAGGACATCTGACGTGTTAATTCCACGACAGTTGGCACCCACCGTGGGGCTATCGCACGATGGTGTCGAGTTCTTGAAGGGCTGCTCTGAAGGACTAAAGGGGTACGTGATCGGCCGGATGACCAAGAGTCGTCGCGGCAAGCTCTACATTGATCACGAAGGATGGGGCCCCGAGGCCGGCTCGATCGAGTACGGGTATCGGGTCCCCTTCGGCGGAATTTATGTCTTCATTGGCAAGATCGGTGAACCGGACCCTGAGCCGGACATCTGCACCGACCTCGTCCAGATGGCTCAGTGTGCGAGTCCAGCCCGGGTTCAGCCCGCCATGAGCGTGCATTCGTAGGATGTGTCCATGGGATCAGATCTGAACCGGTGTCCGAAGGCGAGACGGCCGTATATTCCGACGGCGAGTCATCCACCGGCGAAACCGAGTCCTTGTAGCAGATTCAAAGCAGTGCGTTCGAAGGATATTCCGATGGCAACAGTATTCCGGACCTCCTTGAACCGCCAAGTCGGGTTGCTGTTTACATGGCTGGAACACAACCCATGTTGCTGTCTTCATCTACCACAGCGATGAATACCGGATCAGCAGCCGCGGCAGGAGTCCCGGCGCGCCGGCCGGCTCAAGTCCTCTCCGGATTGATGGATGCCTGGGCAACCTTGTTAACCACGACAGTCACCCCGGAGATGCAGGATCAGCACAATGCGGACGTGGCGAAACTGAAGGACCAAATAGCATAGGCTAAGGAGGACCTGGCAGCTGAGGATACTAGGATGGCTGAAGAACGGGCCGCTTTGGATGCCCAATCATAGTGGATACAGGCACAGAATTACCAGCTCATGCTGGATCGGACCGCATCAGAGGATGTAATGCGAAGGAAGTACCGGTCATGTCTGCCGCCGGTTTCTGAAGGTTAAATCTCTTTCGGGCGCTTGTATTTGGGGCAAGCAATTCGGCAATTTTGCAAACCGGACTGAGGCACCTAGGACAGCTCCGGATCAGCCACGAGCAACATAGCCACCCCGACGGACAGATACCCGCCACAGTATGTGCCTACACCACCGGGCCACTTCTTGAGCCCTCTGGATAACATGATTGCCATGCCTCACGTTTGGCAGCCATTAGATGGAGGCGATTCAATAGCAGCAGATTGAGGCAGCAAAGAGAGACCTTCTTCAAACCGTTGTGGTGCAGCAGCAGGCTTATTCATATAGCCGGGATAGAATTCATTCAACCCCTTGTCCGAGCCCAAGTTATAGCAGGCGTATGGATGAACCGGAGGTGTCTAGCAGCGCGCGGCATCGCAATGCTCAAGATGTGGTGGATCATGGCAGGGCACGAAGGGATGCCGCTTTGGGTCATTATCAACCCGCCCCGGTTCAGCCAGCAGCGTCGGTTGATAGAGGCACCGGGCTTGCTTTCAGTTCCTGGGGAGTGTCGTGCCTTATTCTGGCCCTCCGTAATGTGCGTCTGCCCAAGGATTTCAAGGGTCCATGCAAAGTGCCTAATTACACGGCGGATCAGCCACCTGAGGCGTGGGTCGAGAGTTATGAGATGGCAATGGAGATGCTGGATGTAGATGAAGCAGCTTTTGCAAAGTACTTCATGATGATGTTGGAAGGAACAACCCGTACTTGGTTGAAAAATCTACCAGTTAATTCCATCGAGTCATGGGATCAGTTGAAGGCCCGGTTTATAGCCAATTTTAAAGACACGTGCAAGCAGCCCATGTCCATTGTGGATCGGGCGCTTGTGTTCAGGGAGAATGAGTCCACAACTCATTGGGTACGCGGGTTTGAAGTGTTGCACTCGTCCGATCGGATTAACGCCGCAAGCGATTATCACACTGGAGCGCAATTGCGGTTTAAGTCCTTTGAAGATGAAGTTGGGACGGCTCAGCGCCCTTTACAACGACATGGGAACCCTCATGGCAGCCTCGTAAAGTATGTCGATTCTGATAATACCAAGGATCCCGATTCTGGTAATGAGAAACCGGAGAAGGGAAAGAAGAATGGCAGTGCGAAGGGACAGCAGCACAACCAAGGAGGCCATGGGAATAATGGTAAGCGTAAAGCGGATTCAGATTTTGTGGCTAACGCTAATGTGCAGCGTCATAAGGGTAAACCGCCCCAGCGTGGTGGGGCGATGAATCTGGAGCGCTTGTTGAATCATCCCTGTCCAAAGCATGGGACCAAGGAGGCTCCCGCAACGCATCTCTGGAAGGATTGTAACATTATGAAGGAATTTAAAAACTCTGATCTTTTCCAATATGATCAGGGTCCGTCGGGCGGTTCAGGTCCAGGTTTTCAAGGTGGCGGCGGGTCAAGCTTTGGGTTTCAGAATAATCATGGCAACCAGAACAACCAAGGTGGTAATAACCAGCAGAATAATCAAGGGAATCAGCAGCAGTCGGGTTACCAGAGTCACCAAAGCAGTTGAATAGTGGGCAGTATCATGTGTTCACCACTAGTCTGTGCAAGCGTGATCAGAAGCTTCACAAGAGGGCAGTCAATGCTGTTGAACCGGCAGTTCCACGTTATCTGCGGTGGTCGGAACAGCCTATTGTGTGGAGTAGGGAGGATCATCCGCCCCGGGTTGACAATCCGGGTCAACTAGCTCTGGTGGTGGCGCCTCAGGTGGGAGGTTATAAGTTCAATAAAGTACTTATGGATGGAGGAAGTAGTATCAATATTCTGTATTATGAGACATTCCGCCGCATGGGGTTGACGGATAAGAATCTTAAACCGTCCAATACTATTTTTCATGGTGTGGTACCAGGTAAATCGGCATATCCAGTAGGTAAGATTGCTTTGGAAGTTGTGTTCGGTGATGAACATGATTCCTGGTCTGAGACATTGACCTTTGAGGTGGTGAGAATCCAGAGCCCGTATCACGCACTGTTTGGGCGACCGGCTTATGCAAAATTCATGGTGAGACCTTGTTATATTTACTTGCAGCTCAAGATGCCGGGTCATAAAGGGACCATCACGGTTCACGGAAGTCGAAAAATCGCTTTGGATTGCGAGGAAAGTGATGCGGCTTATGCTGAGTCGGTTTGTGCTACAGAGGAGCTAAAGTTTTACAAGGAGAATGTTGATCCGGCAGATATGACCCCTCTGAAGAAGCCCACCACTGAGCATGACCCAACCCTGCATTTCAAACCGGCTGACAAGACTAAGCTTGTTGATTTCGTACCTGGCGATTCGTCCAAGCAGTTCAGCATCAGCACCAATCTGGATCCAAAATAGGAAAGCGCGCTCATCAAGTTCATCCGTGAGAACCGGGACATTTTTGCATGGAAGCCTTCTGACATGCCAGGTGTACCGAGGGAACTCGCCGAGCACACTCTTAATATTGATCCAAAGTTTGAACCGGTCAAGCAATTTCTTCGTCGCTTTAATGAAGAGAGACGCAAGGCAATTGGTGAGGAGGTAGCCCGGCTGTTGGCTGCTGGGTTTATCGTTGAAGTGTTTCATCCTGAATGTTTGGCTAATCCGGTGCTGGTTCTTAAGAAAAACGGCACTTGGTGTATGTGTGTGGACTACACGGATTGAACAAGGCTTGCACGGCCGATCCCTTTGCTCTCCCGCGTATTGATCAGATCATTGATGCGATGGCGGGTTGTGAGCGCCTGAGTTTTTTGGATGCTTATTCAGGATATCATCAGATCAAGATGGCAGTTAAGGACCAGGAGAAGACAGCCTTCATCACTCCCTTTGGAGCCTTCTGCTGTGTTTCTATGCCCTTTGGACTCAAGAGTGCTCAGGCAACTTATCAACGTTGTGTGCAAAATTGTCTTCACACGCAGATTGGGCGTAATGTTCATGCCTATGTGGATGACATTGTGGTAAAATCCAGGAAAAAGGAGACATTGATAGCTGATCTCAAGGAGACGTTTGACAATCTTCGGGTTTACAAAATGATGCTTAATCCGGATAAATGTGTCTTTGGTGTTCCGGCAGGCAAGCTTCTCAGCTTTCTTGTGTCCAACAGGGGCATTGAGGCTAATCTGGAAAAGATTAAGGCAATCACATCCCTGGCCAAGCCGAAGTGTATCAATGATGTTCAGCATCTTGCAGGTCGGATTGCAGCCCTTAGCCGGTTTATCAGTCATTTGGGAGAGAAGGCAATCCCTTTGTATCAGATGTTGAAAAAGACGGATGATTTCGTTTGGAGTGACGCAGCCAATGCGGCCTTTGAGGAGCTAAAGCGGCAATTGGTTGAACCGCCGGTTCTTGCAGCCCCAGTTGATAATGAGCCTTTGCTGTTATATGTGGCCGCCAATGCCCGAGCGGTTAGTGTGGCAATTGTGGTTGAGCGTAAAGAAGCTGGGAAGGAATATCCGGTTCAGCGACATCTATTACATCGGTGAAGTTTCGATCGAGTCAAAACAACGCTATCCACATTGGCGAAGTTGGTGTATGGGGTTTTATGGCGGTCAGCTCAAGCAATATTTTCAAGGCCATCCCATCACGATGGTTAGTTCTGCTCCTTTAGGCGATATCATTCAAAACAGGAAGCAATCGGCGGGTTGCAAAGTGGGCAATTGAGCTTGGTCCACACGGTTTAAAATATGTACCTCGAACAGCCATCAAGTCTCGTGCTCTTGTGGACTTTATCGGTGGTGGACGAGTTGCAAGCAGGAAGATAAACCGGATAATACATCTTGGACTATTCATTTCGATGGATCCAGGCAGTTGGAAGGCTCGGGGGCTGGAGTTGTCCTTACTTCCCCTCAAGGTGATAAATTTTGCTATGTCCTCCGCTTGATGTTTCCTTGTACTAACAATGCAGCTGAGTATGAAGCTTTACTCCATGGTCTCCGTGTGGCCAAAGAGATGAACTTAAGTCGAGTTTGTTGTTTCGGAGATTCTGACCTAGTGGCTCAGCAAGTTTCCGGTACTTGGAATTCTAAGGATCCACTCATGGCGGCTTACAGGCGTGAGGTGGATATTGTGGCGGGTCATTTTAAAGGGTACCAGGTTGAGCATATTGATCGGCGCAAAAACGAAGCAGCAGACGCTTTGAGCCGGCTTGGATCTGAGCGTAAACCGGTACCTCCTAACACCTTTTTAGATATCTTGCATAACCCATCTGTTAAGTTGCCCACAGAAGAGGATTTGGCTGTTCCTGATCCGGAAGCTCAGTTCGTGGCTTCTTTACACGTTGTGCCGGATTGGAAGGTTCCATATCTGGCGTATATGAGCTGGGGCAAGCTACCAAATGACAAAGTCCTGGCTCGACAGATAGTCTGGCGATCCAAGTCCATGGTTATTCACAATGGCGAGTTACACCGCTATAGCATTTCAGGCGTATTTCAGCGTTGTGTTTCTCCGGAAGAAGGCCAAGAGATCCTGCGGGAAATTCATGAAGGGGATTGTGGTCATCATGCCGGTTCAAAGTCCCTGGTTGCAAAAGCTTTTCATCATGGATTTTACTGGTTGACAGCTCATGCTGATGCGGAGGATCTGGTAAAGCAATGTGATGCTTGTCAAAAAATTTCACGCAGAGCTCATGTTCCGGCTCAGGAACTACGGATGATTCCTATCACTTGGCCTTTTTCTACTTGGGGGCTTGATATGGTGGGACCCTTTAAACGTTCCCAGGACAAGAAGACCCACCTGTTGGTGGCAGTTGATAAATTCACCAAGTGGATTGAAGCGGAGCCTGTTAGCAAATGTGATGCATCTACGGAGGTTCAATTTCTCAAAAAGATTATCTTCCGTTTTGGCTTTCCACACAGTATCATCACAGATAATGGTACCAACCTTTCCAAAGGTGAGATGGAGGATTTCTGTCAGAGAGAGCACATCCGGCTTGCCCTAGCATCTGTGGCGCACCCTCAATCCAACGGTCAAGCTGAGAGAGAAAATCAAGAAATTTTAAAGGGTCTTAAACCCCGGCTCATGATTCCCTTGAAGCGGACGCCGGGTTGTTGGTTGGAAGAATTACCTTCTGTGTTGTGGAGTATCAACACCACCCCCAACCGATCAACAGGTTACACGCCTTTCTTTATGGTATACGGGGCAGAGGCAGTTCTCCCAAGTGATATACGTCATGACTCGCCCCGAGTTGCTAATTATGTTGAAGCGGACAATGAGCAAGCTCGCCAATAGGCACTGGACCTGTTAGATGAGAAACGAGATATGGCTTTGGCTCGACTGGCAGTTTATCAACAAGACCTATGGCGTTATCACAGCCGCCGGGTTAAGACAAGAACCTTTCAAGAAGGTGACTTGGTGCTCCGGCTCATCCAGGATCAGACCGACATGCACAAGTTATCCCCGCCTTGGGAAGGACCCTTTGTGGTCAGCAAGAATCTACACAACGGATCATACTACCTCATTGACGTTCGAGACAACTCACGCAACTCTGAGGAGGAGACCCGGCGGCCATGGAACATAGCTCTCCTCCGGCCTTATTACACTTGAGCCATAGGCTCTTTTTATGTACATATTTCGACAATGTATATATTATGATCAATAAATAAATCAGCATCCTTGCTCTAAGCAGGGCCTCTTCTGTTTTTTCTCAAATATCCTTTGAGTTACATGGGGGCTTCAGCTGACAAAGCGGAGTACTACCTGTTAAACTGGCTATTACGCCACAAAGCTTGGGAGCTTCACACCCAAGGGGCCAAAGAGAGTCTGGATGCTATGCACAACTCAAACATAGGCACCCAATGAGCACAGCTCATCACGTTACTTGGGGGCTCCTTGATCAAATACCAAGGAGTTTGAATGGACCGTTGTAGCTGGGTATCGACCCACGGCTTGGAAGCCTGGTATATTTAACTAAAACCCCGGGTTAACCTGCCTTCATCAAGTAAGACACTCCTATCCAGGTCATCCTGGCACGGCCCTCCGAACATTTGACAGTTACTCTCATTGAGACCCTGCACTTGTCAAAGTTAAAACGGTGATTGGTTAGTTGGAGGTCCATCTTAAAAGGCTTTGTTAAATGGTTCAACTCAGTGGCCTGGCAGCCCAAAAAGCCTCGAATTTGGGCTCGCAGCCCCAAAAAACCTCGACTACGGTTTTATTTGCTTTTTGCTGACTTTTGTGTTAAACCGATTTTCTTGGCCTGGTCAGTCCTCTTATTAGCCCGGTATTCTTTAAACCGGCTTGGTTTGCAACTACACGTTGACAGACCTTATTCTTAAACCGGAGTTTATCAACCCGGCCTGGCATTGACTACCTGTCACCAGCTTGGATCATCTGGTGTGAATCATCACCCGGTATGACTTACTATACGACATCAGAAAATGATGGAGTTATACAAGAAATTCAGATTTGGGTTTTCACCCTTATTACAATCAAAGTTAACCAGCCAACTACACAGGGATCTTATATCACAGGTATGAATCATTTCATATTTTTTCGGTTTGATTATCAATCCGGCCTGTTTTTTGGGCATTATGACCCGTCCGGCGGTAAACGGCCAAGACCCTTGTATTTTTATGCACACACAGGAGTTGCATATTATGATACCTGAACCAAAATTGACATTGATATGGCGGATCACACAAATTATCTCCTCCTGCACGATGGCAACAGATCACAATAAGTTTTTGCTACCCTATTACAAGGCACTCAGAGGCCCAAAATATGGAATTGTTTCACAACGGACAGTTTCTGACATATCACCCGCTTTGACGGATTAAGCTTCATCGCGGGTTGATGTGATGTAGATGGGTCATCTAGCGTCGGTTCAGCCTCCTCCTCCCCATCCAATGGCTGGAAGTCATTGGTGGTCCAGTCAATCCGGGTTAAGGCCTGAAAGACAACCTCTTCACTTATAAGCTCAGCCGGATCAATGTCAGGGGCGTAAGTGTGCTTACGGATTGGTGGAATATGGTTCTGCACTTCAGGAATAACAGCTTCAACCTGTTTGTTGTTTGCATCATAGAAGGACCGGTGAACCGTCAGGTTAGCCTCTTCTGCCAACTGACTCGCCAGAGGACGCATCTCCCTTGTTACCCGTTTGAGGGCGTCGTTGTCAAATACTTTGCCGTTTTCTTGAGCACTGGGGAAGCCCTTGGCAATATCAACCAGATCAAGATCAGCTATCCATGCCTTGGCTCGAATCAGTGCTAATAAAGTGCCAGCCCGGGCAGCGGATCGCTTCAACTCTTCTATTTGCGCTGGCGTCATAGATAGCCGGTCCAGCGTGTCCTTGATCAGTGTTGGCGCCGCATTGTCATAAGAAGTGGCGCAGATAACCCGTTGAATGCCGGTATACAGATGTTCAACCAGTGTATACGCGGCCTTGAGTTTCTTCCGCATATCAGAACCCAGATGAGCAATGCGTCTACCTATATCGGTTTAAGAAGATCATGTTAAACCGAAGAAATTTCAAAGCAAAATATTCATAAAGCCTTGGAAAAATGGTGCTTACCAAATATTGCATAGGTCATGGCATTGACTTGGCGCTTTAAACCAGTAAGCTCTTCCGTCACCGGTTTAAGAGTTGATTCAGCGTTTTCCGCCCGCTTCAGCAATCCGGCCTTCTCAGTATCCCAGTTGGCCTGCTCAGACTTGAACCACTCTTTGAGCTGCTCCATGGTGGTTAAGGCGGTTTTCAACTCATCCTTGGCCTTGGTGGTTTCTGCTTGTTGGGATTTCAGATTTTCTTGAAGGTCAACAATTTGAGAGACTTGTTGGTTTATCTCACTCTGCAACAATAAGAGAGCATGTCAATATCTTTGTTAAAGTCCCAAGCATATAACCAGTTATACACTTGGCACTTGGGGGCTAATGCGGATCATTTTTATGCTGATTATTGAAGTCCCAAGGATTAATACAAGTTTTAATCATGGCACTTGGGGGCTAATGCGGATCATTTTTATGTTGATTATTGAAGTCCCAAGGATTAATACAAGTTTTAATCATGGCACTTGGGGGATAATGTGTGTTTGATCAGAAATACACAAGGGAATTTCATAAAGAACGGTATGGAGTATACAAAGTCCCGGTTTGACTTTCTCAAGACAAACCGGCCCTTGGGGGCTACAATACAATGAAGGTACATAGTAAAGATCAAATTTTTTACCTCATAGTGCTCCTTCATCAGGTTTACTAAACCGGCTTCATAATCATGGCTGGTGTAAAGCCGGTTCAAGAAGCCGGAGTGAAGGTCTTGAGCAGAGAGATCGACATAAGCTGACATATCAGTCTTCCCTTTCCCGTTGCTCATAGCAGCAAATTCATCCTTGGCAGTGTGCTATGATAGAGCAACCAGATTACCAGGGGCGGTATATGCAGTGCCAGTAACGACAATGTCATCATCTTTGGCCGGACTGGAGGAATCAATATTCTTAACAGGACTTGGCGCCTTGGTAGCAGGGCTTCGCGGTTTGTTAACTGGGCTTGGCGGATCAGCAGTTGAGCCCCGCTGTGTTGGAAATATGCCCTAGAGGCAGTAATAAAAGTATTATTATATTTCAATGTTCATGATAATTGTCTTTTGTTCATGCTATAACTGTATTATCCGGAAATCGTAATACACGTGTGAACACTTAGACCACAAATGTCCCTAGTGAGCCTCTAGTTGACTAGCTCGTTGTGATCAATAGATAGTCATGGTTTCCTGACTATGGATATTGGATGTCGTTGATAACGGGATCACATCATTAGGAGAATGATGTGATGGACAAGACCCAATCATAAGCATAGCATAAAAGATCGTATAGTTCGTTTGCTAGAAGCTTTGCCAATGTCAAGTATCTCTTCCTTGACCATGAGATCGTGTAACTCCGGTTATCGTAGGAGTGCCTTGGGTGTATCAAGCGTCTGGCGAATCGGGTGACTATAAAGGTGCATTACGGTATCTCCGAAAGTATCATTGGGTTGACATGGATCGAGGATGGGATTTGTCACTCCGTATGACGGAGAGGTATCTCTGGGCCCACTCGGTAATGCATCATCATAATGAGCTCAAGGTGACCAAGGTGTTGTACGGGATCATGCATTACTGATGCGAGTAAAGTGACTTGCGAACGAGACTGAACAAGGTATTGGGATACCGACGATCGAGTCTCGGGCAAGTAACATACCGATTGACAAAGGGAATTGCATCTGGGGTTTGATCGAATCCTCGACATCGTGGTTCAACCGATGAAATCATCGAGGAGCATGTGGGATCCAACATGGGTATCCAGACCCCGCTGTTGGTTATTGCCCGAGAGTCGTCTCGGTCATGTCTGCATGTCTCCCGAACCCGTAGGGTCTACACACTTAAGGTTCGGTGACACTAGGGTTAGTAGGAAGTCAAGTATGTGACTACCGAATGTTGTTCGAGTCCGGATGAGATCCGGACGTCACGAGGAGTTCGGAAGGGTCCGGAGGTAAAGAATAATATATAGGAAGTGGTGTTTCGCCATCGGGAAAGTTTGAGGGTTTCGGTAAAATCTGGGACCACCGGAAGGGTCCTGGGTCCACCGGTGGGGCCACCTATCCGGAGGGCCCCATGGGCTGAAAGGGAAGGAACCAGCCCACAGGGGCTGGTGCGCCCCTAGGCCCACCCTCCGCGCCTAGGGTTGAAACCCTAGGGGTGGGGCGCCCACCGGCAGGGGCACTCCACCCCTTGGCCGCCGCCCCTGGAGATTGGATCTCAGGGCGGCCACCTCAGGGCCTATATAAAGGGGGAGGGGCTGTTGTACCAATCCCAAGGCGCAGCCCTCCCTCCCAACACTTCTCCTCCTCCGTAAGAGCTCGGCGAAGCCCAGCCAGATCTTCTTCTCCACCATCACCACGCCGTCTGTCTGGGTGGAGTTGTCTTCCTCAACCTCTCCTTCCTCCTTGCTGGATCAAGATGGAGGAGGCGTCGCTCGTCCCGCACGTGTGTTGAGCGCGGAGGTGCTGTCCGTTCAGCACTTGGGCATCGGTGATCTGAATCACGTTCGAGTACGACTCCATCATCACCTTGCAAGCTTCGCACGCGATCTACATGTGGTATGTAGATGCAAACTCTCTCCGTTACTCGTTGCTTAGATGAACTCATAGATGGATCTTGGTGAAGCCGTGAGGAAAATTTTAATTTTCTCGCAACGTTCCCCAACAAAGATGGTATCGAGCTAGGTCTATCGTAGTTCTCTAATGCACGAGTAGAACACAATTTGTTGTGGGCGTTGATCTTGTCATCTTACTTGCCTCTACTAGTCTTTTCTTGCTCAGCGGTATTGTGGGATGAAGCGGCCCGGACCAACCTTACGTGACGCTTACGTGAGACCGGTTCCACCGACTGACATGCACTAGATGCATAAGGTGGCTGGCGGGTGTCTATCTCTCCCACTTTAGTTGGAGCGGATTCGATGAACAGGGCCCTTATGAAGGGTAAATAGAAGTTGACAAAATCACGTTGTGGTGATTCATAGGTAAGAAAACGTTCTTGCTAGAACCCAATCGCAGCCACGTAAAAGATGCAACAACAATTAGAGGACGTCTAACTTGTTTTTGCAGCGATTGATCATGTGATGTGATATGGCCAGAAGTTGTGATGAATGATGAATTGTGATGTATGAGATCATGTTCTTGTAATAGGATTCACGACTTGCATGTCGATGAGTATGACAACGGCAGGAGCTATAGGAGTTGTCTTTATTTTTGTATGACCTGCGTGTCATTGAAGAGCGCCATGTAAACTACTTTACTTCATTACTAAGCGCGTTAGTCATAGAAGTAGAAGTAGTCATTGGCGTGACAACTTCATGAAGACACGATGATGGAGATCATGATGATGGAGATCATGGTGTCAAGCCGGTGACAAGATGATCATGGAGCCCGAAGATGGAGATCAATGGAGCTTCATGATATTGGCCATATCATGTCACAACTATATAATTGCATGTGATGTTTATTATGTTTATGCATCTTGTTTACTTAGGACGACGGTAGTAAATAAGATGATCCTTATAAAATTTCAAGAAGTGTTCTCCCTAAGCGTGCACCATTGCTACAGTTCGTAAACTTCTAAGCACCACGTGATGATCGGGTGTGATGGATTCTTACGTTCACATACAACGGGTGTAAGACAGTTTACACAGCGAAAACACTTAGGGTTAACTTGCGAGCCTAGCATGTGCGGACATGGCCTCGGAACACGGAGACCAAAAGGTCGAACACGAGTCGTATGGAAGATACGATCAACATGAAGATGTTCACCGACGATGACTAGTCCGTCTCACGTGATGATCGGACACGGGCTAGTCGACTCGGATCGTGTAACACTTAGATGACTAGAGGATGTCTAATCTAAGTGGGAGTTCATAATTTGATTAGAACTTTATTATCATGAACTTAGTCTAAAACCTTTGCAAATATGTCTTGTAGATCAATGGCCAACGCTAATGTCAACATGAACTTCAACGCGTTCCTAGAAAACCAAGCTGAAAGATGATGGCAGCAACTATACGGATCGGGTCCGGAACACGAGATCATCCTCATAGCTGCCAGGAAGCAATATGTCCTAGAAGGACCGCTAGGTGCCGCTCCGTCCCGAAGAACCAAGGCGTTATGAGCGCTGGCAAACTCGTCTTGATGATTACTCCCTCGTTCGGTGCGGCATGCTTTGACTTAGAACCGGGCTCCAAAAGCGTTTTGAGCACCACGGAGCATATGAGATGTTGAAGAGCTGAAACTAGTTTTCCAAGCTCATGCCGGGTCGAGAGATATGATGTCTCTAACAAGTTCTGATTGTAAGATGGAGGAAAACAGTTACGTCGGTGAGCACATCCGAAGATGTGCAGGTTGCACAACCGTATGACCCGGTGAACATTAACCTCCCGAGATGAGGCGGTCATTGACAGAATCCTCGATCGCTCCCACCAAGCTACAAGAGCTTTGTGATGAACTACAACATGCAGGGATGGTAAAGACCATTCTGAAGTGTTCTCGATGTGAAGTCGCAGAGGCTGAAATCAAAAGGAACATCAAGTGTTGATGGTCAATAAGACCACTAAGTTCAAGAAGGGCAAGGGTAAGAAGAACTTCAAGAAGGACGGCAAAGATGTTGCGCGCCCGATAAGCTATTCTTGGGAAGAAGTCAAAGAATGGACCCAAGCACGAGACCGAGTGCTTTTATTGCAAGGGAAGGGGCTTCGAAGCGGAACTGCCCCAAATACTTAGCGGATAAGAAGGCCGCAACACCAAAGGTATATTTGATATACATGTAATTGATGTGTACCTTACGAAGACTCGTAGTAACTCACCGGTATTTGATACGGTGCCGTTGCTCATATTTGTAACTCAACAGAGCTGCGGAATAAGCGAGGCGGCAAAGGACGAGGTGACGATCGCGCGTCGGGAATGGTTCGAGTCGATGTGATCGCCGTCGCACGCTACCTCTACATTTACCTACTGGGATTAGTTTTGAACCTCAATAATTGTTATTTAGTGCCATGTTTGAGCATGAACATTGTATCCGGATCTCGTTTGATACGAGATGGCTACTCATTTAAGTCTAAGAATAATGGTTGTTCGATTTATATGAGAGATATGTTTTATGGTCATGCTCGATGGTCAATGGTTTATTCTTAATGAATCTCGAGCGTAATATTACACATGTTCATAGTGTGGATACCAAAAGATGTAAAGTTGATAACGATAGTCCCACATACTTGTGGCACTGCCGCCTTGGTCACATTGGTGTCAAGCGCATGAAGAAGCTCCATGCTGATGGACTTTTAGAGTCTCTTGATTATGAATCGTTTGACACATGCGAACCATGCCTCTTAGGCAAAATGACCAAGACTCCGTTCTCCGGAACAATGGAGCGAGCAACCAACTTGTTGGAAATCATACATACCGATGTGTGCGGTCCAATGAGCGTTGAGGTTCACGGAGGATATCGTTATGTTCTCACTCTCACTGATGACTTGAGTAGATATGGGTATGTCTACTTAATGAAACACAAGTCTGAGACCTTTGAAAAGTTCAAGGAATTTCAGAGTGAGGTAGAGAATCAACGTGACCGAAAGATAAAGTTCCTATGATCAGATCATGGAGGAGAATACTTAAGTCACGAGTTTGGTACACACTTAAGAAAATGTGGAATCGTTTCACAACTCACGCCGCCTGGAACACCTCGGTAAACGGTGTGTCCGAACGTCGTGTCGCACTCTATTGGATATGGTGCGGTCTATGATGTCTCTTACCGATTTACGCTATCATTTTGGGATATGCTCTAGAGACAGCTACATTCACTTTAAATAGGGCACCGTCTAAATCCGTTGAGACGACACCGTATGAATTATGGTTTGGGAAGAAACCTAAGTATCGTTTCTAAAAGTTTGGGGATGCGATGCTTATGTCAAGAAACTTCAACTGAAAAGCTCGAACCCAAGTCGGAAAAATGCGTATTCATAGGATACCCCAAGGAAACTGTCGGGTATACCTTCTACTTAAGATCCGAAGGCAAGGTCTTTGTTGCTAAGAGCGGATGCTTTTCGAGAAAGAGTTTCTCTCGAAAGAAGTAAGTGGGGGAAAGTAGAACTCGATGAAGTACTACCTCTCGAGCGGGAAAGTGGTGCAAGACAGAAACCGTTCTGTGATGCCCACACCAACCGAAGAGGAAAACGTTGATGATGATCAAGGTACTTCGGATCAAGTTACTCTTGAACTTCGAAGGTCCACGAGGACACGTTCCGCACTGAGTGGTACAGCAACCTGTCATGGAAATCATGTTGCTAGACAACAATGAACCTTGAACTATGAAGAAGCAATGGCGGGCCCGGATTCCAACAAATGGCTTGGAGCCATGAAATCCGAGATAGAATCCATGTATGAAAACAAAGTATGGACTTTGACAGACTTGCCCAATGATCGGCGAGCGATAGAAAACAAATGGATTTTTAAGAAGAAGACGGACGCGGATGGTAATGTTACCATCTATAAAGCTCGACTTGTCGCTAAGGGTTATCGACAAGTTCAAGGGATTGACTACGACGAGACATTCTCTCCGAGAGAAGCTTAAGTCCGTCCGAATCATGTTAGCAATTGCCGCATACTATGATTATGAGATATGGCGATGGACGTCAAAACGGCATTCCTTAATGGACATCTTAAGGAAGAGCTGTATATGATGCAGCCGGAAGGTTTTGTCGATCCTCGTAACGCTAACAAAGTATGCAAGCTCCAATGATCCATTTATGGACTGGTGCAAGCATCTCGGAGTTGGAACATTCGCTTTGATGAGATGATCAAAGCGTTTGGATTTATCTTGGACTTATGGAGAAGCCTGCGTTTACAAGAAAGTGAGTGGGAGCTCTGTAGCATTTCTCCTATTATATGTAGATGACATACTCTTGATGGGAAATGATACAAAACTTCGGACAGCATTAAGGCCTACTTGAATAAGTGTTTTTCAATGAAGGACCTTGGAGAAGCTGCTTATATATTAGGCATCAAGATCTATAGAGATAGATCGAGGCGCCTCATAGGTCTTTCACAAAGCACATACCTTGATAAGATTTTGAAGAGGTTCAAAATGGATCAGTCCAAGAAGGGTTCTTGCCTATGTTACAAGGTGTGAGATTGAGCTCAGCTCGATCACCGACCACGGCAAAAGATAAAGAAGAGATGAGTGTCATCCCTATGCTTCAGCCATAGGATCTATTATGTATGCCATCTTGTGTACGGACCGATGTAAACCTTGCCGTAAGTTTGGTTGCAAGATACCAAAGTAATCCCGCAAGGAACACCTGACAGCGGTCAAGAATATCTGAAGTACCGAAAAGGACAAAGGACATGTTTCTCGTTTATGGAGGAGACGAAGAGCTCGTCAGAAGGGTTACGTCGACGCTTAGCTTCGACTCAGATCCGATGACTCTAAGTCACAAACCGGATCGTGTATATGTTGAATGGTGGAGCGAAGAAGCTGGTGCAGCTTTGCAAGCGAAGCGTCGTGGCGGGATCTCGTGTGAAGCGGAGTACATGGCAGCCTCGGAGGCAGCGCATGAAGCGATTTGGGTGAAGGAGTTCATCACCGACCTAGGAGTCATACCCAATGCGTCGGGGCGATCAAACTCTTCGTGACAACACCGAGCTATTGCCCTTGCCAAGGAGCCAGGTTTCACAAGAAGACCGAGCACATCAAGCGTCGTTTCAACTCCATCCGTGAAAATGTTCAAGATGGAGACATAGAGATTTGCAAAGTGCACACGGATCTGAATGTCGCAGATCCGTTGACTAAACCTCTCTCGCGTGCAAAACATGATCAACACCGAACTCTATGGGTGTTCGATTCATCACAATGTAACTAGATTGGTGACTCTAGTGCAAGTGGGAGATCTGTTGGAAATATGCCCTAGAGGCAATAATAAAAGTATTATTATATTTCAATGTTCATGATAATTGTCTTTTGTTCATGCTATAAGCGTATTATCCGGAAATCGTAATACGTGTGAACACTTAGACCACAAATGTCCCTAGTGAGCCTCTAGTTGACTAGCTCGTTGTGATCAATAGATAGTCATGGTTTCTCGACTATGGACATTGGATGTCGTTGATAACGGGATCACATCATTAGGAGAATGATGTGATGGACAAGACCCAATCATAAGCATAGCATAAAAGATCGTATAGTTCGTTTGCTAGAAGCTTTGCCAATGTCAAGTATCTCTTCCTTCGACCATGAGATCGTGTAACTCCGGTTATCGTAGGAGTGCCTTGGGTGTATCAAGCGTCACAACGAATCGGGTGACTATAAAGGTGCATTACAGGTATCTCCGAAAGTATCTGTTGGGTTGACATGGATCGAGGCGGGATTTGTCACTCCGTATGACGGAGAGGTATCTCTGGGCCCACTCGGTAATGCATCATCATAATGAGCTCAAGGTGACCAAGGTGTTGTACACGGATCATGCATTACTGATGCGAGTAAAGTGACTTGCGATAACGAGACTGAACAAGGTATTGGGATACCGACGATCGAGTCTCGGGCAAGTAACGCATCGATTGACAAAGGAATTGCATCTGGGTTTTGATCGAATCCTCGACATCGTGGTTCAACCGATGAAATCATCGAGGAGCATGTGGGAGCCAACATGGGTATCCAGACCCCGCCCGAGAGTCGTCTCGGTCATGTCTGCATGTCTCCCGAACCCGTAGGGTCTACACACTTAAGGTTCGGTGACGCTAGGGTTAGTAGGAAGTCAAGTATGTGACTACCGAATGTTGTTCGGAGTCCCGGATGAGATCCCGGACGTCACGAGGAGTTCGGAAGGGTCCGGAGGTAAAGAATAATATATAGGAAGTGGTGTTTCGCCATCGGGAAAGTTTGGGGTTTCGGTGAAATCTGGGACCACCGGAAGGGTCCTGGGTCCACCGGTGGGGCCACCTATCCGGAGGGCCCCATGGGCTGAAAGGGGAAGGAACCAGCCCACAGGGGCTGGTGCGCCTCAGGCCCACCCCCTGCGCCTAGGGTTGAAACCCTAGGGGGGGGCGCCCACCGGCAGGGGCACTCCACCCCTTGGCGCCGCCCCCGGAGATTGGATCTCGGGGCCGCCACTTCTGGGGGCCTATATAAAGGGGGAGGGGCTGCTGTACCAATCCCCAAGGCGCAGCCCTCCCTCCCAACACTTCTCCTCCTCCGAAGAGCTCGTGCGAAGCCCTGCCAGATACTTCTTCTCCACCATCACCACGCCGTTGTGCTGCCGGTGGAGTTGTCTTCCTCAACCTCTCCTTCCTCCTTGCTGGATCAAGACGGAGGAGACGTTGCTCGTCCCGTATGTGTGTTGAACGCGGAGGTGCTGTCCGTTCAGCACTTGGGCATCGGTGATCTGAATCATGTTCGAGTACGACTCCATCATCACCTTGCAAGCTTCCGCACGCGATCTACAAGTGGTATGTAGATGCAAACTCTCTCCCGTTACTCGTTGCTTAGATGAACTCATAGATGGATCTTGGTGAAGCCGTAGGAAAAATTTTAATTTTCTGCAACGTTCCCCAGCACGCTGTTCTACTGTTGGGCTTGGAGGAGCAGGAGGATGTGAAGTGTCAACTTCTACGTTCGGTTCAACCTCTGGCGGGTTAGCATCACCATCTTGGTTCTGCCCAGCAGAGCTGTCTATGGCAACTTCAGGGTCTTCGCCATGATGCGCTGGAGTCTTCTCCGGATCAACATCAATAGTAGGGTCGCTGGTCTTAGCTTTCTTACTTAACCGAGCCTTGGCACTACAGCATCAAAGGTTAGAATATGGTAAACCGACAAATAAAAGGAAAAAGTAAAGGAGTAATATACTTACCCGGCGACGACTTTGAGAGGAGGCAGCTGAGTGGTTGAAGAACCGCCAGACGAGTTGGAAGAAGCCTGGTAATTCGGGTCAGACAGATTGAGAGGGCATTAGAAGAAACCTTTCAAAGGATAACGTTTTTCAGGAGAACAAGTCACCTCTGGGCGATGTTTCCGGGTTGGCGTATCAGCTAAACCGGACGACGTGATTTGTTGACCACTATGCCGGGTTGTGCGACGTTCTTCAACTTGCTGTGTCTTCAAAGAAAATTTTGGATCCAAATGATCAAGGGGGTGAGATTGTTTTACTTTCCGAACTGTGCGACGAATTCTTTGAACCGGTACAAGATCTGAATTGGAAGAAAGAAGGATTACCTCAACATGTTCTGCCTGGCTGGCCACAGCATCATCCTGGGAATAATCATTGTCAATAAGATGTACGAAAAAGGAACCAAGTGAGTCAAGTTCTACCTCAGCATCTGATTCCTCATCCTCTGGCGGATTAGAAGACTCGGCGGTTTTCTTCTTGCCAGCTTTCTTGGTGGCCTTAGTCTTTGCACGAGGAGCCCGGGCCGGTTTAGTCCGTTTCCAAAAGGAGCTGTTAGCCTGAAATTAAGACAAGGAAAGGTTAGTACACAGTCAATACAGAAGCAAATCAGTAAAGTATTTAGATGAACTTTACCGCTGGCGGTTTATTGGAGATGCAAAACGGAGCCAAACCGGTTTGGCTGCATGCAGAGATCGGCTCATCAAGCATTTTCTTCACAGATTCAATGACTTCAAGATCGGTCATTACTTATTCATGATATCGTTGAGGGTCTTTGACATCACCAGTGTACTCATGCATCAATCCGGGGTAGTGGCTTAAAGGTAAAATACCCCAAGAAACCTAGCAGCAGACAAGATCAATGCCAGTTAAACCGTTAGCCATCAGAGCCCTAAGCTTGGCGAGTTGAGGTGCAAAAATCTTCCGTTCTGTGGCAGTCAAGCGGGAAGGTAATGGGTGGCCATTGCTAAGCCGGTGAGGGCGATAACACGGCAAAGGATTTTCTCCATCAGGGGCAGTGTTCCGGTAGTAAAACCAGGTCTGATTCCAATCTTTAGGATGGCTATGATGTTTTGCATGAGGGAAGTCAACTTCTTTCCTTTTTTGGATTGAAACTCCGCCAAGCTCTCTGTTGGGACCATCTGAGAATTATGTGCGGCGGTTCAGATGAAAGAAGTCCCGGGGCAGCTCCACGGTTGGCTCTTCTTGAAGATAAACTTCACAGAAAACTTGAAAGTTGCATATATTGGACACAGAGTTTGGACCAATATCTTGCGGATGGAGTTGGAAGCTTGTGAGGACATCCCGGAATTTTTTTGATCCGGGCGGACTGAATCCCCGGTCCAAGTGTTGCATAAAAACAATCACCTCTCCTTCTTGAGGTTCAGGCGGACATTCCGATTCTGGAACTCGCCAGTGGAGAGCCCTTCTTGAGGCTAAAGCACCAGTGGTGACATAACCATTGATTTGTGTCTCCGTGATCCGAGACGGAACCCAATTGCAAGCAGCGAATTGTTTCGTCATTCCGGAAGGAGGGAACTGAAAGGAAAAACAAGTGCTGGTTTTATAATTTACGGTTCAAGGTGTACAATTCAGTGTTAAACCGGAAAAAATATTGTGCAAGGTTCAGTTGGCGGTTTAAGAGAGGGCTAATGACATATGGCGGATTGACTATCAAATATTAAACCGCCCATTGGCAGAAGGGCCAGGATTCAAAATTTCTGCTAAGTGTTGACACAAACAGGTTTCACACAATGATCGAATTTATTTGGATCTACCGCACATCCATAAAGCAATTTTTTCTGTGGTCTCTAAAGGCGCTAAGCAGAATAGGGAAGGCCGTGTACTCTACAGAAGAAAAAGGACGATCTGCTAGCATTAAAAACGGATGCGGAGTAACTACCGCATGATATCTACACTGCTATTGGATCAAAGCTACCGAGACAAAAGGAAGGACGAAGAAGAAGAATGAAGAACTGTACGGAGGAGCTCGCAAACCCTAAAAACAGATCTAAAGATGAAGGAAAGAGGAAGTTTACCACTGCAGATTTGCTGTGGAGGAGGGCGACGAGTTTCTGGTCCGTTTCAGGTTGATGCAGCGGCCTTTGTCAATGCAGTTCTCGAGGGTCGCGGACGGTGGCGGAGCTTCAAAGCTTGGGTGTCGCGAGGAAGAAGAAGGCACAGAAGGGGAAAAGAGAGAAGGGCCTCGGGCCTTATTTATAGAGGAAAGAGTAAAACGGCAGGCGCGAGAATCAAGGAGCCTGAAATGGCAAAATGAGTGCGCCTGTCGCCTCGATTTTCGGGATAACCATTAAGTGAAGGGAATATTTTTAATCTTTTTTTACAAAGATGATGTCATGATGGACCGTTGCTGTGTTCAGAAGATGACGTCACGGCGGTTTACAAAATTACAGGAGAAGACAATATGACGGTTTACGAAAATACAAGAAGATGCCTACAAGATATCTTTGAAGTATTGAAGATTGACATGAGCAAATTCAAACCAATCTGGGGCCTAATGTTGAGGATATAGCTACTGAGTGTAAACTGGCCAGGAGGGCCCGGTTCACCCTCGACTATGTTGAAGCCCATGAAGATCCAGAAGATAGCGCTTTACTAAATGAAGCCTAGAAACCCGAAGCCCAAAGGCGGATTAGGGCCCATAGCGGTAAACCGCCATGACTATGTAAACTTGTAATATAAGTTAGGAAAGGAGAGACCGAGCCGGACACTTTGTATGAGTCGGCCTCGGGGCTCTGTAGACCGGCCGGGCGCCAACCTGTGTATACAAAGGGACGACCCGGCGGCGGTTCAGGGACAACAGACAACAACTCGAGACTCAGGCAAGCGTATATCGCTCCCTGATCATCGAAACCCAATCAATCCCATCACAACTAGACGTAGGCTTTTATCTTCATCGAAGGGGCCGAACTAGTATAAACTCCCGTGTCCCTTGTCCGGTTTAACCCCTTCAAGCTAACCCGTTGCGATGGCTCCACGACTAAGTCCTTTCATGAGGACATCTGACGTGTTAATTCCACGACAGATATGAAGATTCCTTTCTCTGTAAACCGACTCTGTACAACCCTGGCCTCTCCGATGTCTATATGTAGGATCGAAAGTATGTCTAGAGGGGGGGTGATTAGACTACTTGACAATATAAAAATTCAGCCTTTTGATTAAGACAAGTTTTTGGCAGATTCACGATAATGATCAAGTCAATTATCACCCTACACATGCAATTCTAGAGTATAGGCAGCGGAAAGTAAATTGCACATGTAGTAAAGAGAGGTGGAGAAGAGCAAACGCAATTTGGAGACACGGGGATTTTTCTCGTGGTACCGATAGGTGGTGCTATCGTCAATCCACGTTGATGGAGACTTCAACCCACGGAGGGTAACGGCTGCGAGAGTCCACGGAGGGCTCCACCCACGAAGGGTCCACGAAGAAGCAACCTTGTCTATGCCATCATGGCATCGCCCACGGAGGACTAGCCTTACTGGGGTAGATCTTCACGAAGTAAGCGATCTCCTTGCCCTTACAAACTTCTTGGTTCAACTCCACATCTCGACGTGGAGGCTCCCAAGTGACACCTAACCAATCTAGGAGGCACCACCCTCCAAAAGGTAATAGATGGTGTTGATGATGATGAACTCCTTGCTCTTGTGCTTCAAATGATAATCTCCCCAACACTCAACTCTCCTCACTGATTTGGCTTTGGTGGAAGAAAGGATTGAGTGGAAAGCAACTTGGGAAGGCTAGAGATCAAGCTTCATATGGTGGGAGTGGAGCTACTTGATCTCAACACAAGGGTAGGTAGTTTTCTTCTCGAAATGTAAGGTAGGAGTGGTAGTTCTTTTCGATGGCTCTCTCCACGAATGAAGAGGGGGTGGAGGGTATTTATAGCCTCCACACAAAATCCAACCGTTACACACATTTGACCAATCTCGGTCGGGCGAAGTTGACAACTCGGTGAGACCGAAAGTTCAAATCTTGTGAGCGTTGGGATTTTCGATGGGACCGAAAATACAATCTCGGTGAGTCCGATTCTTCCAAAGACTAGGGTTTGCCAATCTCGGTGGGACCGACTTCATCATCTCGGTGACACCGATTTGATGACAGAAGGTTACAGAAGCTTGGCAACACTAGTTTCGGTGAGACCGAGTTCAGAATCGGAAAATCCGAAATTTCTAAGGTTTGGCTTTATGGTTGAGGTGGTTCATCTCGGTGTGACTGAGTTTAGGAAATCGGTGGGACCGAGATTACTTATGAGTGTATGTTGGAGTGAAAGATTGCTTATGGTTTGGGAGATATATCACTAAGCACTTTGAGCAACCAGATCATTAACATAACCTCATCCCCTTTTAATAGTATTGGCTTTCCTATGGACTCAATGTGATCTTGGATCACTAAACCAAAAATGGAGTCTTGAGCTTTTGCCAATGCTTGCCTTAGCATTTTGAGGGGTCCACTTCTTCAGTCATTGCCATACCCATATCACTGAACTTTCTGAAATGATTCTCAAGAAACTATTGGTTCAATGATATATATGTTGTTATTAATTACCAAAACCACCCGGGGATTAGTTGCACTTTCAATCTCCCCTTTTGGTAATTGATGACAACATATAGATCAAAGCTTCGACAAAGGATATAATCAATGAATAATATAAATCGCTTTGAGAAGTATGTGATAAGCAAGAGCTCCCCCTAAATTTGTGCATTATTTAAGATTTGCGTTTGAATGCAAATGCACAATCGATTAGGATCATGGGTCACTCTTCCATGTCACATACATCTTGGTGGAGCGCACAAAATGATAAGAATGAATAGCATGCACCCAATCACCAAGACATGAGTAAATGGTCATACAAGATATGAATAGCATATGATAAGCATTAAGCACACATTAAGGCATAGTACGACCAAGCACTCATCCAAGTAGAGCAAACGTAGTATCAAACACATGGAATGTCTCGAAAATCTCAAAAGTATCTCAAAAAGACCGCAAATGAACGAAAGAGCAAAAGCGCAAAGACAAAGCACTCTCTCTCTCGAAGTCCTATGATCTATACAATTTCTCCCCCTTTGGCAACAAGTTACCAAAAAGTTCGAAAGGTATAGAGCTAAACGTCACTGGGGACTCTGCTGGCGGCTCCTGTCTGGGTTGATGGAATTGAGATGGCAGCATCGGCGAAGACTTCAGCTGATGTCTGTGGAGCTGGAGGAGTGGTGAAAGTGCAACTAATCCCCGGGTGGTTTTGGTAATTAATAACAACATATATATCATTGAACTAATTGTTTCTTGAGAATATTTCAGAAAGTTCAGTGATATGGGTATGGCAATGATTGATGATGTGGACCCTCAAAATGCTAAGGAAAACATTGGCAAAAGCTCAAGACTCCATTTTTGGTTTAGTGATCCAAGATCACATTGAGTCCATAGGAAAGCCAATACTATTAAAAGGGGATGAGGTTATGATGATGATCTGGTTGCTCAAAGTGCTTAGTGATTTATCTCTCAAACTATCAGCAATCTTTCATTCCAACATATACTCATAAGTAATCTCGGTCCCACCGATTCTATAAACTCACCACACCGAGATGAACCACCTCAGCCATATACCCAAACCCTAGAAATTTCGGATTTTCCGATTCCAAACTCGGTCTTACCGAAACTAGTGTTGCCAACCTTCTGTAACCTTCTGTACTCAAATCGGTGTCACCGAGATGATAAAGTCGGTCCCACCGAGAATGGCAAACCCTAGTCTTTGGAAGAATCGGACTAACCGAGATTGTATTTTCGGTCCCATCAAAAATCCCAACGTTCACAAGATTTGAACTTTCGGTCTCACCGAGTTGTCAACTTCGGTCTGACCGAGATTGGTCAAATGTGTGTAACGGTTGGATTTTGTGTGGAGGCTATAAATACCCTCCACCTCCTCTTCATTCGTGGAGAGAGCCATCGAAAGAACTACCACTCCTACCTTACATTTTCGAGAAGAAAACTACCTACCCTTGTGTTGAGATCAAGTTGCTCCACTCCCACCATATGAAACTTGATTTCTAGCCTTCCCAAGTTGCTTTCCACTCAATCCTTTCTTCCACCACAGCCAAATCGGTGAGGAGAGTTGAGTGTTGGGGAGATTATCATTTGAAGCACAAGAGCAAGGAGTTCATCATCACCAACACCATCTATTACCTTTTGGAGGGTGGTGCCTCCTAGATTGGTTAGGTGTCGCTTGGGAGCCTCCGTCAAGATGTGGAGTTGAACCAAGAAGTTTGTAAGGGCAAGGAGATCGCCTACTCGTGAAGATCTACCCCGAGTAAGGCTAGTCCTCCGTGGGACGTGAGCCATGATGGCATAGACAAGGTTGCTTCTTCGTGGACCCTTCGTGGGTGGAGCCCTCGTGGACTCTCGCAGCCGTTACCCTCCGTGGGTTGAAGTCTCCATCAACGTGGATTGACGATAGCACCACCTATCGGAACCACGAGAAAAATCTCCGTGTTCCAAATTGCGTTTGCTCTTCTCCACCTCTATTTACTACATGTGCAATTTACTTTCCGCTGCCATTACTCTAGAATTGCATGTGTAGGGTGATACTTGACTTGCTCATCATTGTGAACTTGCTAAAAACTTGTCCTAATCAAAAGGCTAAACTTTTAAATTGTCAAGTAGTCTAATCACCCCCTCTAGACATACTTTCGATCCTACAAGTGGTATCAGAGCTTTGGTCTCCATTGGATTGGTTTCCATTGCATTGGACTCCATAAGCTTGGTTTCACAACCTAGGAGAGTATGGCGTCTAGTGAGGGTAATTTTCAGAGTGGTCCTTACTTTGATGGTTCAAATTTTGCTAGTTGGAAGCATAAAATGAAAATGCATATTCTTGGACATAACCGCCGCATGGGGCATTATTTGTGTTGGCTTGCAAGGTGAGTTCTTGAGGAAGGAAAAATTCGGATCGTGAAGCTACTGCGGATGAATTGCGGATGTTGCAAAACAATGCTCAAGCTTGTGACATTCTCTTCAATGCTTTGTGTCCCGAGGAGTTCAACAAGATCAGCCGTCTTGAGAATGCAAAAGAGATTTGGGATACTTTGGTGAAATGCACGAAGGTACCGAGTCCGTGAAGGAATCAAAGCTAGATGTTCTTCAAGGTCGACTTGACAAGTTCAAGATGAAGGAAGGTGAAGGAGTCGCTGAAATGTACTCTAGGCTTGCTCTCATCACCAATGAGATTGCCGGCTTAGGAAGCGAAGAAATGACCGACCGATTCATCATCAAGAAGATTCTCAGAGCTTTGGATGGAAAGTATGACACCGTGTGCACTTTGATCCAAATGATGCCAAACTACAAGAATCTCAAGCCTACCGAAGTCATTGGAAGAATTGTTGCTCATGAGATGACACTTAAAGATAAAGAAGAGCTTCACAACAAGTCAAGTGGTGCTTACAAAGCTACAGTTGAAGCTCCCACAACCTCAAGTGACAAGCTGGTTTCCAATGAAGAGATAAGCCTAATGGTGAAGAATTTCAACAAATTCTACAAGAGTAGAAGCAAGGAAAGAAGCTCAAAGTCTAGATCATATGATGAAAAGAGATCTTCTAGTCGTGATCGAAGCTGCTACAATTGTGGAAGACCGGACACTACTCAAATGAGTGTTCGACTCCCCACAAGAGAAGAGAAGAATCTCCAAGAAGAAGAAGCTCAAGAGAAGAGTCACCTCGAAAAGAGAGAAGGAGTAGAGATGATCGTTATGAGCGAAGATCCTCTCGGAGAAGCAAGGATTCGGAAAGGAAAGACAAGTCATCAAGGAGCTACACAAGAAGAAAACATCAAGCTCATGTTGGTGAATGGGTCTCGGCTCCGACTCCGACAATCACTCCAAAGAAGCTATCACTCCAACTCCGAATCTGATCAAGATGAAGGTGTTGCGGTCTTGCTCTCGTATCCTCCAACTCCAACTCCTATGACTTATTTGATTCACCAAATGAGGGAATTGGAAGATGCTTCATGGCAAAAGGCCCCAAGGTATCACACCCTGAATTTATTGACTTTGATAGTGATGAAGATGACTTGCTTGGTGAAGATGAGCTTTTACATGACAAATCTAGTGAGCTTAGTAATGATGAACATGCTAGTAGTCTTTATAGTCGAGAAGAGTCGAATGACAATGCTATGAAGGAGATTGAGCGTCTAACTAAAGAACTAAACACTCTTAAGTTAGCTCATGAAACAACTCAAGAAGATCATAGAGAGCTCCTAAGATCTCATGAGAAGCTACGCTCGAGAAGCTCAATCTAGAGCAAGAACATGAGTTTCTAAAAGCTATCAATGACGATCTTCAAAGAAGAGTTCTTCATATCTTGCCAAACGACTTCTCTTGTCTAATTTCTTGCCACCTATTAAAACTAAGCATGACAAGCATAAGAAAAATTCTTCATCTAGTAGTAACAATAATCATGCTAAATCAAATGTTGTTACTTCTAGTAGTTCTCTTGATTCCACTAACAATGTTTAAGCCAAGTTTCACTTGAGCAAGAAAATAGTTTATTGAAAGGGATTATAGAGAAAGGTGTCTACAAGAGCCTTGCGGAAGCAAGAACTTTGAGGAAATTGTTTCGCAAGCAAGGAAGGCACGGAAGAATCAAGGAATTGGTTTTGAGCGAAAGTTCAACGCCGAGGGTGTTGAATGGGAAGAAGGTCAATATCCCACTCCAAAGTTTGTTTCTCAAAAGGAGAAGTATGATCCTACTTCTTCCAATGTGGAACAAGCTCAAGATGACCTTCCACCACAAGACCACAAGCTAAAAGGCAAAGACAAGCTTCAAGAGGAGATTGATGCATTCATTGAAGCACCCAAGGCCATGGTCAAGTGGGTTCCCAAGGAAACTTCAAGTTCTACTTGACAAGCTCAACTACTACCCCAAGGATTCCCATCAAGATGATGTGGATCCCAAGAAGAAGAACTAGAGAGTTCTTGAGGGTGACTCCGCCAACATACTTCACTCATATTCATTTTGGCAAGAACTTGTGCAATCAACTTCCACATCTTGCACTAGTTCATGGAGTCACAAACCCTCATGTTGGTAAGTCAAGGGACAAGGTAATCATTGCTTTCATGGACATCATCTATTGTGTACTTCAATCTATGTCCATGGATATCCTTGTTTGTTCCTTGTGGGACTAACCCATGTAGGTATTGAAAGTGCCCGAATCCAAAGGATTGCTCCCAACTCTTGATGATCTTCATCAACATTGAGCATCCACATCTTCAACATCTACATGAAGTCTTCTCGACAACCCAAGGTTAGTTTGACCCTTTAAAAGGGTTCTCACATCAAGGGGGAGCTTTGCTCTAAAGAATTGAGCTAAAGCATCTTCAAATGATGTGAACACATTAATTCTTTATGTAAAAGTGGTAACCCCACTTGTGCTTAAATGATGAGTATGACCTATGATCAAATGTTCTCATTTGACTCCTAAGTCAATATACTCATATATAGATGACCTAGTCATCGCCAAATTGTGTGCTAGTTGCTAGAGTTTTGTTTGTGCATGTTTGACACATATTTCATTTGCTATCTTATTGTGTGAGCATGTTGGATGCATAATTTTATCCATTCGAGGACATCCATTTGTTGCTTTGGTCTTTCGGATTTTTCTTTTTGACCAAATGGATGGACAAGAATGCCTAAGTTCCTCCCCTAGCTATCTATGCTTTCTTGTCTCAAACTCTATTCATGCTTATATCACAAACTTTGATCAAGTCTTTTTGGACAGACCGAGTGAGGAGCACTCGAGCCACCGATCCGTCAAACACTTAACTTCCAAAACCTTCTAAGTACTTTCGGTCAAACCAATATACTCAAATCGGACGGACCAAATCACTTGGATTGATCTAGGTTTTCACCTCGGTGAAACCGAGTTGCAAATTCGGCGTGATCGAAGTGAGTAGCTCGCTTGCGATTAATCATCTCGGTGCCACCGAAGTTTTCAACTCGGTCCCACCGACAAATTGAAGGGTATATATACCGAGGGCAGCGCGCGTTGATTCCTTCTTCATACCGCCCGCCCCAAACCCTTCTTTGCGTCGCCGTGGTCTCCGGATCGTCTCCGCCGTCGCTCAGGCGCCTCGCCTGGTCTCCGTCGCCGTCAACGGTCAATCTCACCGCGCCGTTGCCGCCGAGTGAAACTCCACCAAGTTGGGTGAGTTTCAATCCTCTCGTGCTTCAACCCTCGATTCAATGCACGATAGGTTTTGCCTAGCTTCTTGCCACGTTTGAAATCTTCCTATCCAGCAGATTAGTTCTTAGAACGAAATTCGAGTAAAAATTTTAGGGTTAGGTTTCACGAACACATCTCGGTGTGACCGATTCTACATTCTCGGATCGACCGATTTGGCCTCTGGCCATTGCCTTCGCACTTTTCGGTCCAACCGAAGTTGTGCAAATCGGTAAGACCGAAATGAGGATTTAGTGAAACCCTAGTGCTCTCGGCTAGACCGAAACCCATTTCGGTCCAACCGAAAGTGGTGTGAATGGTTCTGTTTAGACACTTGGATTCACGAATTTTAGCCTCGGTCGGACCGAAATGCATTCTGTGAAAACCTAAAACTGAAATTTGAACTCATTTTTTGCAAAACTTCGCAGTTTGTGATAACTCTTCTATTACGCCTATACCTATTCTATTCACGGGTTGTCACCATGTCGATGCAAGTGACAGCCGAACAGTGTGAATCACCGATTGAATTCCAGAGGCGGTCACAAGTCCCTGAAGCCAGCAGTTTTTCGATGATGGTGAGAGGAGCACACCAAGTGGTTTGCCTCCACTGCCACCGGGGCGTGAAGAAGAGAAATTCGATGAAGAGGACTCGACTTTGTTCTTTGAGGAAGAGATCACATCCAAGCCTAAGAGGAAAGTGGTTGCCAAAGAGCATCAAGGGCAACAAACAAAGAAAGGCACCAACAAGGTGAAGAAGTCCATAGTTGCAAAGAAGCTGAGCATGGAAGAAGAAACCTCGAGCAAGGTAAAGAAAACTTCCAAGAGGAAGAGGATAGTACATGATGAAGCCGATGATGATTACGATGAGGAAGCACCCCACCTCCTCGAAGCCTAAGTTGATGGGAGATGCCATCGTAAGGGAGCACCTACCAAATCTAAGCCATCAGCTCCAAAGAAAGGCAGCTCAAGCCAAGCCTGCTGCCAAGCCCAAGAAAACAATAAGAAACATTCCCGCTTCAGAGAAGAAGAAGGACAATGTGCCACCGGTGAGTCGATGAAGAGGCACATGTATTTGTCAAACTCGCATGAAACCGCCGATCCACAATGATGCTCATCCTCGAGCTGAAAATATGAAGGAAAGGAAGGACAAAGGTCTCAGGCTATGGAGGCAAGTTGATCCATATGCCTCCAGGAGAAGGACAGCTGTTGACCCAAGGTTCCACACCAGAGAGCAACAAGATTTCTATGAGACAGTGTTTATGGACAAGAAGCCCATTGTTGCTGACACTAGATATGTTGACTGGAAATACATCGACAGTGAAGAGCATAGAGACTACTTCCCACATGTGCATGAGAGCTTCACTGCATGTGGAGTTGCAGAGTTCGTTGGTCAGAAACTGACAGCATGGAATGATGAGATGATCATGCAGTTCTATGCCACAGCACACTTCTATCCAGATGGCAGAATTGTATGGATGACTGAAGGCCAGAGATTCTCTTCAACAGTTGAAGAGTGGGCTGCACTACTGAATGCTCCAGTATCAAGAGATGATGATGTAGATGTCTATGGAATCCCCAAGAAGAATCATGAGTCAATGAGGAACATGTACAATGAGGTACCGACCAAGGATGTAGAGCTATGGAAGCTTGGATCGATGTATCATCTTGAGCAGGTCTCCCAACCACTAACACTATTCTCGAGGCATACTTTGATGCCCAAGTCCGAGACCATCGCATGATAAGAGGCTACTCTATCAACATGCTGCATATTCTAGATCGAAGACACCTTTCAAGGTGATGGACACGATAGTTGAGACTATCAAGAGGACAAAGACAGAGACTGTAAGAGGTCATGTGGGTTTGCTCCGCACATTCAGATGCTCATCAATGCCAAGTTTGGCACGGACACCTACTTGTTGGATAGACCCCACTTGCCACCGCAGCCTAACATGAAGATAATGAAGTTGTGATGGTGAGGATGATCCCACATCTGTTGAAGGACAAGCTAAGTCTGAAGCTGCCAAACAAGCTAAAGCTGAGAAGGAAGCAAAGAAGCAGCAAAGAAAACCCAAGAGCGTTGGAGAACAACTTCTTGAAGCTACCAGAGGATTGAACTACGCTGGCCAGCATAGTGCGATCTCGTGGAGAGTCTTGAGAGGATAGTTGAAGACAAGTTCCATGCTGGATGTCAAGTCGATGAAGTGCGTGTCTTGTCAACAAGCTTGAGGCAGATATCGAGGAAGCCAAGAGGGAGAAGGCAGAGCTCATGAAGGAGATGCAGGATGACCTTGTCGAGGATGACTATGAGCAGCCTGCTCCGGTCCCCACAAAGCCCAGATCATTGCTATTCCAAAGGAGACCCAGGAGCTCTGATCAAGACCTCCCACAGCTCCATCGGCCCAGCCCGGCTCAAGTGTCCACTCCTCCAGCTCCACAGACTTCAGCAGAAGCCTTTGCAGATGCAGCTATCTCCACTCCATCGACCCAGCAGAGCCTCCAGCAGAGTCCCTAGTGGACGTTTAGCTCTATACCTTCGAACTTTTGGTAACTTGTTGCCAAAGGGGAGAAATTGTATAGATCATAGGACTTCGAGAGAGAGAGTGCTCGTTTTTGCTCTTTCGTTGCGGTTTTCCTTGAGATACTTTTGAGTTTTCCGAGACATTTCGTGTGTTTGATACTACGTTTGCTCTACTTTGATGAGTGCTTGATCATACTATGCCTTAATGTGTGCTTAATGCTTATCATATTCTATTCATATCTTGTATGATCATTTACTCATGTCTTGGTGATTGGGTGCATGCTATTCATTCTTATCATTTTGTGCGCTCCACCAAGATGTATGTGACATGGAAGAGTGACCCATGATCCTAATCGATTGTGCATTTGCATTCAAACGCAAATCTCAAATAATGCACAAATTTAGGGGGAGCTCTTGCTTATCACATACTTCTCAAAGCGACGATATTATTCATTGATTATATCTCTTGTCGAAGCTTTGATCTATATGTTGTCATCAATTACCAAAAAGGGGGAGATTGAAAGTGCAACTAATCCCCGGGTGGTTTTGGTAATTAATAACAACATATATATCATTGAACTAATTGTTTCTTGAGAATATTTCAGAAAGTTCAGTGATATGGGTATGGCAATGACCTGATGATGTGGACCCTCAAAATGCTAAGGAAAACATTGGCAAAAGCTCAAGACTCCATTTTTGGTTTAGTGATCCAAGATCACATTGAGTCCATAGGAAAGCCAATACTATTAAAAGGGGATGAGGTTATGATGATGATCTGGTTGCTCAAAGTGCTTAGTGATTTATCTCTCAAACTATCGACAATCTTTCATTCCAACATATACTCATAAGTAATCTCGGTCCCACCGATTCTATAAACTCACCACACCGAGATGAACCACCTCACCATATACCCAAACCCTAGAAATTTCGGATTTTCCGATTCCAAACTCGGTCTTACGAAACTAGTGTTGCCAACCTTCAGAACCTTCAGACTCAAATCGGTGTCACCGAGATGATAAAGTCGGTCCCACCGAGAATGGCAAACCCTAGTCTTTGGAAGAATCGGACTAACCGAGATTGTATTTTCGGTCCCACCGAAAATCCCAACGCTCACAAGATTTGAACTTTCGGTCTCACCGAGTTGTCAACTTCGGTCCGACCGAGATTGGTCAAATGTGTAACGGTTGGATTTTATGTGGAGGCTATAAATACCCTCCACCTCCTCTTCATTCGTGGAGAGAGCCATCGAAAGAACTACCACTCCTACCTTACATTTCGAGAAGAAAACTACCTACCCTTGTGTTGAGATCAAGTTGCTCCACTCCCACCATATGAAACTTGATTTCTAGCCTTCCCAAGTTGCTTTCCACTCAATCCTTTCTTCCACCACAGCCAAATCAGTGAGGAGAGTTGAGTGTTGGGGAGATTATCATTTGGAGCACAAGAGCAAGGAGTTCATCATCACCAACACCATCTATTACCTTTTGGAGGGTGGTGCCTCCTAGATTGGTTAGGTGTCGCTTGGGAGCCTCCGTCAAGATGTGGAGTTGAACCAAGAAGTTTGTAAGGGCAAGGAGATCGCCTACTTCGTGAAGATCTACCCGAGTAAGGCTAGTCCTCCGTGGACGAGGCCATGATGGCATAGACAAGGTTGCTTCTTCGTGGACCCTTCGTGGGTGGAGCCCTCCGTGGACTCTCGCAACCGTTACCCTCCGTGGGTTGAAGTCTCCATCAACGTGGATTGACGATAGCACCACCTATCGGAACCACGAGAAAAATCTTCGTGTCTCCAAATTGCGTTTGCTCTTCTCCACATCTATTTACTACATGTGCAATTTACTTTCCGCTGCCATTACTCTAGAATTGCATGTGTAGGGTGATACTTGACTTGCTCATCATTGTGAACTTGCTAAAAACTTGTCCTAATCAAAAGGCTAAACTTTTAAATTGTCAAGTAGTCTAATCACCCCCCCTCTAGACATACTTTCGATCCTACAAGTGGTCACTGGAGCTGGAGCTGGAACTGATGGAGCTGTGGGAGGTGCTGATGCTGTAGCCCTGGTGTCTGTCACTGGAATAGCAGCTGATCGGGGTCTTGTGGGAACCGGAGTAGGCTGTTCATAATCATCCTGGACTAGGTCATCCTGCATCTCACGCATGAGCTCTTCCTTCTCCCTCTTTGCTTCCTCGATATTTGCCTCAAGCTTGTTGACGGTGACTTGCACTTCAGTCAGCTTCACATCCAGAGCATGGATCTTGTCTTCAACAATCCTCTCAAGGCTCTCCCGAGATCGCACAATGCTGCCCAGCGTTGTTCAATCCTCTGGTAGCTTCAAGGAGCTGCTCTCCAACACTCTTGGGTTTAGTGCTTTGCCGCCGCTTCCTTCTCGGCTTTGGCTTTCTTGGCAGCTTCACTCTTAGCTTGACCTTCAACCGACGTTGGGTCCTCTTCATCCATCACAACTTCATTGTCCTCATGCTCAGGCTGCAGTGGCAAATGTGGTCTATCCAACAAGTATGTGCCCGTGCCAAACTTGGCATCGATAAGCATCTGAATGTGCGGGCAAATCCACACGACCTCTTCTCGTCCTGCTGCAGTCCTCTTGATAGTCTCAACTATCGTGTCCATCACCTTGAAAGGTGCCTTCGATCAAGTATATGCAGCATGTTGATAGAAGACCCTCTCGATCATGCGATGATCTCGAAAACCAAAACTGAAATTTGAACTCATTTTTTGCAAAACTTCAGTTTTGGATAACTCTTCTATTCGCCATACCTATTCTATTCAAAGTTGTCACCGTCGAAAGGACACCAGTCCGAATCACCCAATTCCAGGGGGCCACAAGTCCCGGTTTTTCCGATGATGGTGAGAGGAGCACACCAAGTGGTTTGCTCCTGCCACCGTGGCGAAGAAGAGAAATTATGAAGAGGACTGACTTTGGCGGGAAGAGATCACATCCAAGCCTAAGAGGAAAGTGGTTCCAAAGAGCATCAAGGGCAACAAACAAAGAAAGGCACCAAAAGGTGAAGAAGTCCATAGTTGCAAAGAAGGGCATGGAAGAAGAAACCGAAAGGTAAAGAAAACTTCCAAGAGGAAGAGGATAGTACATGATGAAGCCGATGATGATTCCGATGAGGAAGCACCCCACCTCCTCAAGCTTAAGTTGATGGGAGATGCCATCGTAAAGGAGCACCTACCAAATCGCCATCACCCCAAAGAAAGGCAGCTCAAGCCAAGCCTTCAGCCCAAGAAAACAATAAGAAACATTCCTCGCTTGAGAAGAAGAAGGACAATGGCCACCAGATGATGAAGAGGCACATGTATTGCAAACTCGCATTAAACCCGCACCACAATGATGCTCATCCTCGAGCTGAAAATAAAGGAAAGGAAGGACAAAGGTCTCCTATGGAGGGTTGATCCATATGCCTCCAGAGAAGGACAGCTGACCCAAGGTTCCACACCGTAGAGCAACAAGATTTCTATGAATGTTGTTTATGGACAAGAAGCCCATTGTTGCCGACACTAGATATGTACGAAATACATCAAAAGGAAGAGCATAGAGACTACTTCCCACATGTGCATGAGAGCTTCACCGCATGTGGAGTTGCAGAGTTCGGTCAAACCCAAAGATGGAATGATGAGATGATCGCCCTATGCCACAAAGACACTTCTATCCGATGGGAATTGTATGGATGACGGGCCGGTTCTTCAAACGAAGAGGGGCTCACTCTAATGCTCCAAAGATCAAGAGATGATGATGTAGATGTCTATGGAATCCCCAAGAAGAATCATGAGTCAATGAGGAACATGTACAATGAGGTACCACCAAGGATGTAGAGCTATGGAAGCTTGATCAAAGTATCATCTTCAGGTCTCCCAACCACTAACACTATTCCGAGGCATACTTGATGCCCAAGTCCGAGACCATCGCATGATAAGAGGCTACTCTATCAACATGCTGCATATTCTAGATCAAGACACCTTTCAAGGTGATGGACCGATAGTTGAGACTATCAAGAGGACAAAACAACTAAGAGGTCATGGGTTTGCTCCCCATTCGTGTCATCAATGCCAAGTTTGGCACACACCTACTTGTTGGATAGACCCCACTTGCCACCGCAGCCCAACATGAAGATAATGAAGGTGACCGAGGATGATCCCACATCCCTGAAGGACAAGCTAAGTCCGGCCAAAAAGCTAAAGTGAGAAGGAAGAGGAAAAAGCAAAGAAACCCAAGAGGGAGAACAGCTTTTAAGCTACCGAGGATTGAACTACCGCCAAAGATAGTGCCCTTGGGAGAGTCTTGAGAGGATAGTTGAAGACAAGTTCCATGCTCGATGTCAAGTCGATCAAGTGCGTCACACAACAAGCTTGAGGGAATCGAGGAAGCCAAGAGGGAGAAGGCAGAGCTCATGAAGGAATGGATGACCTTGTCGAGGATGACTATGAGCAGCCTGCCCGCCCCACAAAGCCCGATCACCGCTATTCCAAAGGATGCACCTGTTACGATCAAGACTCCCAACCCTCCACGCCCGCCCACCCAAAGGTCCACCCTCCAGCCCAGCTTTCAAGAAGTTTGCAGATGGGCCATTCCACTCCACGACCTGAGAGCCTCCAAAAGAGTCCCCGGACGCTTAGCTCATACCTTCAACTTTTTGGTAACTTGTTGCCAAAGGGGAGAAATTGTATAGATCATAGGACTTCGAGAGAGAGTGCTCGTTTTTTTTTCGGATGGTTTTCCTTGAGATACTTTTGAGTTTTCCGACATTTCGGTGTTTGATACTACGCTTTTTACTTTGATGAGTGCTTGATCATACTATGCCTTAATGTGTGCTTAATGCTTATCATATTCTATTCATATCTTGTATGATCATTTACTCATGTCTTGGTGATTGGGTGCATTATTCATTCTTATCATTTTTGGCGCCCACCAAGATGTATGTGACATGGAAGAGTGACCATGATCCTAATCGAAGCATTTGCATTCAAACGCAAATCCAAATAATGCACAAAAGGGGAGTTTGCTTATCACATACTTTAAAATTTATATTATTCATTGATTATATTCTTGTCGGTTTTGATCATATGTTGTCAAATTACCGGGGAGATTAAGTGCAACTAATCCCGGTGGTTTTGGTAATTAATAACAACATATATCATTGAACTAATTGTTTCTTGAGAATATTTCAAAGTTCAAGATATGGGTATGGCAATGACCGATGATGTGGACCCCTCAAATGCTAAGGAAAACATTGGCAAAAGCTCAAGACTCCATTTTTGGTTTAGTGATCCAAGATCACATTGAGTCCATAGGAAAGCCAATACTATTAAAAGGGATGAGGTTATGATGATGATCCGTTGTCAAAGTGCTTAGTGATTTATCTCTCAAACTATCGAATCTTTCATTCCAACATAATTTATAAGTAATCTCGTCCCACCGATTCTATAAACTCACCACCCGAGATGAACCACCTCCCATATACCCAAACCCTAGAAATTTCGGATTTTCCGATTCCAAACTCGTCACCAAACTAGTGTTGCCAACCTTCAAAACCTTCAGACTCAAATCGGTGTCACCGAGATGATAAAGTCGGTCCCACCGAGAATGGCAAACCCTAGTCTTTGGAAGAATCGGATAACCGAGATTGTATTTTCGGTCCCATAAAATCCCAACGCTCACAAGATTTGAACTTTCGGTCTCACCAGTTGTCAACTTCGTCCGACCAGATTGGTCAAATTTGTAAGGTTGGATTCTGTGGAGGCTATAAATACCCCTCCACCCCTCTTCATTCTGGGAGAGCCATCGAAAGAACTACCACTCCTACCTTACATTTCGAGAAGAAAACTACCACCCTTGTGTTGAGACGTTGCCCACTCCCACCATATGAAACTTGATTTCTAGCCTTCCCAAGTTGCTTTCCACTCAATCCTTTCTTCCACCACAAATCAAGGAGGAGAGTTGAGTGTTGGGGAGATTATATTTGGAGCACAAGAGCAAGGAGTTCATCATCACCAACACCATCTATTACCTTTTGGAGGGTGGTGCCTCCAGATTGGTTAGGTGTCGCTGGGAGCCCCCAAGATGTGGAGTTGAACCAAGAAGGTAAGGGCAAGGAGATCGCACTGTGAAGATCTACCCCGAGTAAGGCTAGTCCTCCGTGGACGAGGCCATGATGGCAAGACAAGGTTGCTTCTTCGTGGACCCTTCGTGGGGGAGCCTCCGGACTCTCGCAACCTTCCGGGGTTGAAGTCTCCATCAACGTGGATTGACGATAGCATACCTACAACCACGAAAAAATCTTGGTTCCAAATCCTTGTTTTCTCCACATCTATTTACTACATGTGCAATTTACTTCCCGCCAACTCTAGAATTGCATGTAGGGTGATACTTGACTTGCTCATCATTGTGAACTTGCTAAAACTTGTCCTAATCAAAAGGCTAAACTTTTAAATTGTCAAGTAGTCTAATCACCCCCTCTAGACATACTTTCGATCCCAAGTGGTCACCGAGCGAGCCGGAACCGGGGAGCTGGGAGGCCCGTAGTGGTGTCGCCACGAATAGGAAATGATCGGGTCTTGGGAACCGGAGTAGGCTTTCATAATCATCCCGACTAGGTCATCCCGATCTCACGATGAGCTCTTCCTTCCCTCTTTGCTTTCGATATTTGCCTCAAGCTTGTTGACGGGACTTGCACCCCCCTTCACATCCAGAGCATGGATCTTGTCTTCAACAATCCTCTCAAGGCTCCCGAGATGCAAATGCCGCCAAAGGGTTCAATCCTCCGGTAGCTTCAAGGAGCGCTTCCAACACTTTGGTTTAGCGGCCGGCCTTCTCCCTTTGGCTTTTGGCGCCTTCACTCTTAGTTTGACCTTCAACCGCGGGTCCTCTTCATCCATCACAACTTCATTGTCCTCATGCCAAAAGGGGCAAATGTGGTCTATCCAACAAGATGTCCCGCAAATTGGCAATCGATAAGCATCCCAATGTGGGGCAAACCACACATCTTCCGCCCCAGCCCCTCTTGATAGTCTCAACTATCGTGTCCATCACCTTGAAAGGTCCTTCGATCAAGTATATAAAGATGTTGATAGAAGACCCTCGATCATGGATGATCTCCATTTGGGCATCAAGGTATGCCTCGAATGGTGTTTTAGGTAGACTCCCTGAGATGATACATCAGCCAGCTTCCCATTTCCACATCCTTAGCGGTACCTCATTGTACATATTCTTCATAGACTCATGGTTCTTTTGGGAATACCATAGACATCAACATCATCCTCTCTCAGACCAGCAAAAGGCGCCCATTCTTCAACAAATAAGAGAATTTTGGCCTTCAATCCATGGATCTTCCATCCGGATAGAAATGAGTCAGGCATAGAATTGCATGATCATTCTCATTCCAATCACCCACCAACAAACTCGCAACACCACATGCAAGAAGTTCATGCACATGTGGAAAGAAGTCTCGGTTTTTCACTATCAATGTATGCCCAAAACATGGGTATCCGAACTATGGGCTTTTGTCCATCCAAGTTCATAGAAGTCCCCCGGGTTCCTGTGGAACCTGGGTCAACAAAATTCCTCTCACAAAGATATGGATCGCTTGTCTCCATAGCCCGAGACCTCTATCCTTTCTTTTTCATGTTTTCATAATGACATCATTGTGAATTGGCGTTCTTAAGTTTCAAAGAATAAGGCCTCATCATCCGACTCACCGGTGGCACATTATCTTTCTTCTTCTCGTGAATGTTCCCGATGTTTTTTGGCGGAAGAGTTTGGCTTGAGCTTTCGGAAGATTGTTTTTTGAAGGTGCTCTCCCTGATGGCATCACCCATGAACTTAGGCTTCGAGGAGGAGGGGGTTTCCTCATCCTCATCTTCTTCCTTGCTTATCATGCACAATTCTTCCTCTTGAAGTTTTCTTCACTTTTTGAAGTTTCTTCTTCCATACTCAGCTTCTTGGCAATAGTGGACTTTTCACTTTATCGTGTTTTCTTGGGTCACCCTTGATGCCTTTGGCAACAACTTTCCTTGGCTTGGAGGAGATCTTCCCAGAATGAAATCGAGTCTTCTTCAGAGTTCCTCTTTCTCGCCCTGGCAGGAGGCAAACCACTTGGTGTGCTCCTCTCACCATCATCCTAAAAGCCGCCCCTTGGGACTAGTGCCCCCTCGAATATCGAATTGGATGACTGTTTCGCTGTCACGCATCCAATGGCCGAAACCCCTGAATAGATTAGGTTAGGCAGTAGAAGAGTTATCACAAACCCAAAGATTTTGCAAAAAATGAGTTCAAATTTCAGTTTTAGGTTTTCAAAGCATTTCGCGACAGTCAAAATTTGAATCCAAGTGTTCAAACAAGCATTCACACCACTTTGTTGACCGATGGGTTTCCCCCCCGAAAACACTAGGGTTTCACTAAACCTCATTTGTCGACCGATTTGCACAACCTGTGGACCGAAGGGAAAGGAAGGCCGAGGCCAAATCCAAGAAGAAAATCGGTCTCACCGAGATGTATTCAAGGAAACCTAACCCAAAACTTTTATCAATTTCGCTCAAAGGAACTAATCTGTATTAAGGAGGATCTCAAACGGGCAAGATGTTAGGCAAACCTATCCATTGAATCGAGATGGGAGCACAGAGGGATCAAACTCACCCTAACTTGGTGGAGTTTCTCACGGCGGCAAAAGGGAGAGAATGTCCGCTGAGGGACGAGACCTGGGCAAAAAGGACCAGGAGACGATCCGGAACCACCAAAGAAGGGTTTGGGGCGGAGCTTAAGTAGGAATCAACGCCGCCCCATATATATACCCTTTGTTGGGGACCGAAGTTTAAACCGTGGCACCGAGATGGATAACGCAAAGGCTACACACTTCGCACGGAAGTAAACTCGGTTTCACCGAGGAAAACTAGATTTCCATGTTTTTGGCCCCCGATTTGAGGGGTTGGTCCGACCAAATTTTAGAAGGTTTTGGAAGTTTAGCCTTGACGATCGGTGGCCCAGTGCCTCACCGGGGTCCAAAATGACTTGTTCAAAGTTTGTGATATAAATGAATAGAATTTGAGACAAGAAAGCATAGATAGCTAGGGAGGAACTTAGGCATTTTGTCCATCCATTTGGTCGAAAAACCAAAAGACCAAAGCAACAAATGGATGTCCTCAATGGATAAAATTATGCATCCAACATGCTCACACAATAAGATAGCAAATGAAATATGTGTCAAACATGCACAAACAAAACTCTAGCTACTATCACACAATTTGTCGATGACTAGGTCATCTTTATATGAGTATATTGATTTAGGAGTCAAATGAGAACATTTGATCATAGGTCATACTCATCGCTTAAGCACAAGTGGGGTTACCACTTTTACATAACGATTAATGTGTTCACATCATTTGAAGATGCTTTAGCTCAATTATTTAGAGCAAAGCTCCCCTAGATGTGAGAACCCCTTTAAAGGGTCAAACTAACCTTGGGTTGTCGAGAAGACTTCATGTAGATGTTGAAGATGTGGATGCTCAATGTTGATGAAGATCATCAAGAGTTGGGAGCAATCCTTTGATTCGCACTTTCAATACCTACATGGGTTAGTCCCACAAGGAACAAACAAGGATATCCATGGACATAGATTGAAGTACACAATAGATGATGTCCATGAAAGCAATGATTACCTTGTCCCTTGACTTACCAACAAGAGGGTTTAGACTCCATGAACTAGTGCAAGATGTGGAAGTTGATTGCACAAGTTCTTGCCAAAATGAATGTGAGTGAAGTATGTTGGGAGTCACCTCAAGAACTCTCTAGTTCTTCTTCTTCGATCCACATCATCTTGATGGGAATCCTTGTGGTAGTAGTTAAGCTTGACGAAGTAGAACTTGACGCTTCCTTGGGAACCCACTTGACCATGGCCTTAGGTGCTTCAATAAATGCATCAATCTCCTCTTGAAGCTTGTCCTTGCCTTTTAGCTTGTGGTCTTGTGGTGGAAGGTCATCTTGAGCTTGTTCCACATTGGAAGAAGTAGGATCATACTTCTCCTTTTGAGAAACAAACTTTGGAGTGGATATTGACTTCTTCCCATTCAACACCCTCGGCGTTGAACTTTCGCTCAAAACCAATTCCTTGATTCTTCCTGCCTTCCTTGCTTAAGTAACAATTTCTCAAAGTTCTTGCTTCCAAGAAGGCTCTTGTAGACACCTTTCTATAATCCCTTTCAATAAACTATTTTCTTGCTCAAGTGTAACTTGGCTTGAAACATTGTTAGTGGAATCAAGAGAACTACTAGAGGTAACAACATTAGATTTAGCATGGTTATTGTTACTACTAGATGAAGAATTTTTCTTATTCTTGTCATGCTTAGTTTTAATAGGTGGCAAGAAATTAGACAAGAGAAGTCGCTTGCAAGATATGGAGAACTCTTCTTTCAAGATCGCCATTGATTGCTTTTAGAAACTCATGTTCTGCTCTAGATTGAGCTTCTCAAGCGTAGCTTCTCATGAGATCTTAGGAGCCTCTATGATCTTCTTGAGTTGTTTCATGAGCTAACTTAAGAGTGTTTAGTTCTTTAGTTAAACGCTCAATCTCCTTCATAGCATTGTCATTCGACTCTTCTCACTATAAAGACTACTAGCATGTTCATCATTACTAGGCTCACTAGATTTGTCATGTAAAAGCTCATCTTCACCAAGCAAGTCATCCTCATCACTATCAAAGTCAATGAATTCGGGTGTGATACCTTGGGGCCTTTAGCCATGAAGCATCTTCCAACCTCATTTGGTGAATCAAATAAGTCA
>JAHHZJ010000122.1:0-63797 GCA_021437245.1 Aegilops speltoides
TTTAACTTGAGAACATTTTACCATACTGTATGCTTTAACTTGTACAGCTGCTAGCATAAATGGGGTTAATTGGAATCGTGAAATTTGCAATTTTCTGCATGGCTCAACTAAGGTTTGAAGGTCATGATCTAATTTTTTTGAGAAAGAGGTTCTGATCTATTTCATTATGCAGTATAACCTGTGCTGATTTTCTAGGGACCTAGCTCCTCTAAAACTAGATTTTCTGTTAATGAAATACAACACTCACTGAAAAATACTGATCATCTGTGTATTGTTGATCTTTAAAAGATAGAAATATTTAGTTTGCCTCCCCAGTAACAAGTTTCTACAGTACATTTGCAGAGATGTGCATGTTTTTTGTAGAGATGTGCATGTGAGAATGGAAAACTGATGTTATAATTATGCTCAAAGTACGATGCAACAAACTGCAGATAGCACTACAACATATGCTTGTAATAAAGTGCAAGAAGCCAAGCGCATCATTATGCTCAAAGTAAGATGCAAAAACTACAGTTTGGCTCCCTGATAGTTAGCTGGCTTTGATACTGCAACATGTTAAGAAGAGAAACTACAAAGTGGGGTTTCACCTTGCTGCAAGCCAATTAACCTACAAGAGATTATTCATACCAGATATGCAGAACAAACCTTAATGGCTTCAATATTTTCTGCTTGATATATGCAGCAGAGTGAAGTGATGTAAACTTGGCAAGTGATGTAATGAAAGCATCCCTTTGAGTCTTCATGGACATAGCTGCAGTGACAAGTATTGCACAGCGAAATCCCTCCGACGCGCTGGCATGCTGCATTCTAGCTGCTGCTTCATAGATGACTTGTCCATCTAATTCTGGTAACCCAGGGCGGTGGGGAAGAGATGGGAAAGGATAAGGGGTTAGTAACTAGATATTAATCATGGTCAAAGAAGAGTAAGTGATTGGCTAGCAAATCTATTTGATTGCTGACTGCACAATCTGAACTTTACACCTTTGAAAATGCATTAGACTCTTGCTCTTGGAAGTTTAGAACTACTATATTGTTGCTTTGTAAATACAGACATGCTCACTTGCTGCTTTTATTTTGGTGTGTAGGCAAAAGTTAGAACTGAACCACAATCTCAGGTTTAGGGATGCAAATGGCAACTGATCACAAAATGAATTAGAAACAAGTGCAACTCTGTAATTTTGAGCAAGAGAAAGAGAAGTACAGTTAGCTGTTTCGGATTTAAAGGGACAATTCCGCCTTTCACCGGATGCAAAATAATTTTTTATCTGCTCACTACTTGAAAAAAATTAACACAAGTTTATACCACCAGTGAAACATCTTAGGCATTACATTGATTTTGGTCATATATCATTAGATAGGTATCGCCCCCGGTTGTAATCCTCCTATTCCACTATACAACAAACTCTCAAAAGAAAAACACAACACTTATTTGTTTGCATAATCATTTGCTAAAGCTTCCAGCGCCTAAACGTACTTATGCTGCTGAATAAGAATAGTTTATTTTGTTGTCAACAATGTCATGGTGCAGCAAATCGTTTGCTGTAGGTGTGGAGAAAAGCAACAAGGCAATAAGAGATAATGTGTTCTTCGTGGAAATACATATGCTGAGGCATCCAGGATTCGTGGTCATCCCTCTTCAACACTACCTACAAGAACATTCAGGAAGCGGAGGAGTGCAATTACAATCTTAGAATCAGAAATCCAAAATTGCAAGAGGGGGGACGTAAAAAATACTTAATTTATTTGTCGTTCGTCCAGATGCAAAGGATCCAGCAGCATATCAATGAAGAATGAGATGTGAATGTAAGATTTACGGGAGACACGGCGGCTGGACGAACCTTCAAAAGGAGTTCTTGTAGGAGGGGCGACAGTTGGTAAAAGATCAAGAGAAGATAATTGTCGGCCATGGAAACACCATGTTTAGGTTCGGACATTGCCTCCACAGCAGCAGATCCGGATTCATGGCATCGGCAATGGCTCCAGCTCTGTGGCGGCCATGACACGGCCTGGATGACTGCTCCAGTTGAGTAAGCGACCACAACGGTTGGCCTCAATGGCGTGGCAGGCTCCCCTTCGAGTCATGAGTAACCATCCGCCCACGCCAGCGGCAGCCTCGAGCACGAGCACGCAATGGCGCGCGCCGCTTCTTCTCGGGGGCGGCAGGCGACAATGGAGGGGGAATCAGAGGCCGGCCATTTTTCTCTTCCTAATATTGAGGAGGTGGGTATCGTGCGACGTGGGCTGTTAGTTTTCCGCTGGGGAATTTGTTTTAGCTGCCGGGTGTTTTAGTACGTGGAGGACCTTAGTTGTTCCCGTTTGCTTGCGTGGTGATATTTTTGGAAGAAATTATCTGTTCATCAATCTTAGCAGTAAAAAGAACACTATCCATCCACACGCGCCCGTTGCTAAAATTCCGCAGCACCATGCCGCCGGGATCCGTCGTCGGCCTTGTCGTAGATGTAACACCGCTTCCCCTCTTGTCCCCTCCAGCTAGCACTCTCCAAAACGCTGGCCTCCGGAGGGAGAACGACACCGAAGGCGTCGTCATCGTCTGATCCTATAGACCAAGATCTAGGGTTTCCCCCGGAACATCCCGATCGAGTTGACGTGACCTGCAACAACGATGCCTCGAGAAGGAAGCGGTGTAAGAGACACCACCATCGTCCGCCAAGACCGCAGTCAGGTGTGGTTTTCATCGGATGCCGCATCATCCCGATCTCGCGGCTTGCTGGAACCGCGCGGAGCTTCGCCATGAAGACATATATGTAGCCACTGGTTCTCCGACAGAGATCCTCCATCCCCTCACCGGAGCCCTATCACGCCGCCAACCATCCACATGAAGAGTTGACGACGGATCTGGTGGGTCCAGATCCGCGGCCGCCACCATGACCACCATCGCCGGAGACCTTGGATCCTGTGGGTCATGGAGGGTAGCCTTGACGCCGCGACGACCAGGGCGCCGGTCGCTGCGCCTGACAGCCCTCCAGCCACGCCCGGCCAAGACGAGGAGATCGCCGCCGCGTCCAGATCCTGGTTCCTTCGGCGCTGCGCTCGCTGCCACCGCGTCCTAAGCCGGCGGCAGTGGTGGATGGGGAAGCAGTAGTGCGAGGGTCTCTGGCGGCGCGAGCGTTCGCCCCTGGCATCGCCCCTGGGAGACGACGCGAGGGTCAGGATGTGCCTTACAGAATGCTCTTTTGCCTTGGATGATTGTGTTTGTGTTGCAGGTTCCTTCGTCGTCAACTTACTTTGGTTAAGTCTATCTTTATTGAAATAGACAAAGATGCATGCAGGACATAAATATTTTCATATTTAATGTATGCGACTCTATAACGCTAAAACATTTTAACTGTTATGCCCATTCATATTCAGCAATGAATTAAGAAAATTTGTATTTAGCCTCTTCACAGCTATACTCTAGTCAATATTGTCTTTCATCATCAGCTAGGTCAAGATATATCTCACATAGCGCTTGGTCAAATCGCACATGGTATAAATATCATATTCTCCTCAAAGGGCAAAAAAAACACTTGTATGGTTGTCTGGACAAGGTCGTATATCACCCTCTCGCCGCTAGTAAAGTTGATTTAGAAAGACATTCTTGATGCATTAACCTGTCGTTTAACTCACTTGTCGTCATTTACAACCAATAGCAATGTAGAACCTAATAGTTAGATTTTATTTAGACAAAAAATATTTTGGATAAAACCATCGATGATTCCACATGTTTATCCCCCATGACCGTTCAAACAGATAAGCGAGAGTGAAACACAACCATCGGTTATTGCTATCCCTCATCGGTTATTCCTTTTAATAACCGAGAGTCACAAACATACCGTTGGCCATTTGCACTAATAACCGAAAGTTCTGTTTAGACCGTCGGCTATGCAACTTCAGCGACGGGTATTAAATGCAATCCCCATCGGTCTAGACAAAACCGCCGGATATTAGTATGCACCATCGGGCTTTATGTTGAATAACCGAGAGTTGGATTTCCCCGGCGGGAAATTTTGTATACCGTCGGTTATTCATAGTCATACATGAGGGTTGGCGATAATCGACACCTATTTGTGCTACCGTCGGTTAATATAGTAATAACCGACGCCCGTCGGTTATTTGATTTCACCGTCGGAAATATGGGAATTTCTAGTAGTGCAATAACTATGGAAATCTCTCTGGGACCCCAAAATGGTGAATAATAGTCCATGAAACAGGCCAGAATCGGCCAAAACTGTGAGTGTTGATGACAGACACGTAAACGCACCCAGTGTTCGTTAATCGTGGAAATCACTCCGGAACCCCAAAACAGTGAGTAATAGTCCATGAAACGGGCCAAAATCGGCCAAAACTGCCAGTGTTGATGACCGACATGTAAGCGCACCTTGGGGTCTAATAACTATGGAAATCGCTCCAGGACCCCAAAACGGTGAATAATAGTCCATGAAACGGGCCAGAATCGGCCAAAACTGCGAGTGTTGATGACCGACACGTAAACGCACCCTAGGGTTCGTTAATCGTGGAAATCACTCCGGGACCCCAAAACAGTGAGTAATAGTCCATGAAACGGGCCAGAATCGGCCAAAATTGCGAGTGTTGATGACCAACACGTAAGCGCAACTTGGCGTTCAATAACTATGGAAATCGCTTCGAGACCTCAAAACAGTGAGTAATAATCCAAGAAACGGGCCAGAATCGGCCAAAACAGCGATTGTTGATGACCGGCCAGTAAACACACCCTAGGGTTCGTTAATCATGGAAATCACTCAGGGACCCCAAAACAAAGAGTTATAGTCCATGAAACGGGCCAGAATAGGCGAAAACTGCCAGTGTTGATGACCGATATGTAAGCGCACCTTGGGGTTCAATAACTATGGAAATCGCTCTGGGACCCCAAAACGGTGAGTAATAGTCCATCCAACGGGCCAGAATCGGCCAAAACTGCCAGTGTTGATGACCGACATGTAAGCGCACCTTGGGGTCAAATAACTATGGAAACGCTCCGGGACCCCAAAACGGTGAATAATAGTCCATGAAACGGGCCAAAATCGGCCAAAACTGCGAGTGTTGATGACCGACACGTAAACGCACTCCAGTGTTCGTTAACCGTGGTGAAAGTGCAACTAATCCCCGGGTGGTTTTGGTAATTAATAACAACATATATATCATTGAACTAATTATTTCTTGAGAATATTTCAGAAAGTTCGTTGATATGGGTATGGCAATGACCTGATGATGTGGACCCCTCAAAATGCTAAGGAAAGCATTGGCAAAAGCTCAAGACTCCATTTTTGGTTTAGTGATCCAAGATCACATTGAGTCCATAGGAAAGCCAATACTATTAAAGGGGATGAGGTTATGATGATGATCTGGTTGCTCAAAGTGCTTAGTGATTTATCTCTCAAACTATCAGCAATCTTTCATTCCAACATAAACTCATAAGTAATCTCGGTCCCACCGATTCCATAAACTCACCACACCGAGATGAACCACCTCAGCCATATAGCCAAACCCTAATAATTTGGATTTTCCGATTCCAAACTCGGTCTTAACGAAATTGGTGTTGCCAAGCTTCAGAACATACGTACTCAAATCGGTGTCACCGAGATGAGAAAGTCGGTCCCACCGAGAATGGCAAACCCTAGACTTTGGAAGAATCGGACTAACCGAGATTGTATTTTCGGTCCCACGAAAATCCCAACGTTCACAAGATTTGAACTTTCGGTCTCACCGAGTTGTCAACTTCGGTCCGACCGAGATTGGTCAAATGTGTGTAACGGTTGGATTTTGTGTGGAGGCTATAAATACCCTCCTCCTCCTCTTCATTCGTGGAGAGAGCCATCGAAAGAACTACCACTCCTACCTTACATTTCGAGAAGAAAACTACCTACCCTTGTGTTGAGATCAAGTTGCTCCACTCCCACCATATGAAACTTGATTTCTAGCCTTCCCAAGTTGCTTTCCACTCAATCCTTTCTTCCACCACAGCCAAATCAGTGAGGAGAGTTGAGTGTTGGGGAGATTATCATTTGAAGCACAAGAGCAAGGAGTTCATCATCACCAACACCATCTATTACCTTTTGGAGGTGGTGCCTCCTAGATTGGTTAGGTGTCGCTTGGGAGCCTCCGTCAAGATGTGGAGTTGAACCAAGAAGTTTGTAAGGGCAAGGAGATCGCCTACTTGTGAAGATCTACCCGAGTAAGGCTAGTCCTCCGTGGGCGTAAGCCATGATGGCATAGACAAGGTTGCTTCTTCGTGGACCCTTCGTGGGTGGAGCCCTCCGTGGACTCTCGCAGCCGTTACCCTCCGTGGGTTGAAGTCTCCATCAACGTGGATTGACGATAGCACCACCTATCGGAACCACGAGAAAAATCTCCGTGTCTCCATATTGCGTTTGCTCTTCTCCACCTCTTATTTACTACATGTGCAATTTACTTTCCGCTGCCATCACTCTAGAATTGCATGTGTAGGGTGATACTTGACTTGGTCTTCATTGTGAACTTGCTAAAAACTTGTCCTAATCAAAAGGCTAAACTTTTAAGTTGTCAAGTAGTCTAATCACCCCCCCTCTAGACATACTTCCGATCCTACAAGTGGTATCAGAGCTTTGGTCTCCATTGGATTGGTTTCCATTGCATTGGACTCCATAAGCTTGGTTTCACAACCTAGGAGAGTATGGCGTCTAGTGAGGGTAATTTCCGTAGAGGTCCTTACTTTGATGGTTCAAATTTTGCTAGTTGGAAGCATAAAATGAAAATGCATATTCTTGGACATAACCCTGCGCATGGGGCATTATTTTTGTTGGCTTGCAAGGTGAGTTCTTGAGGAAGGAAAAGTTCCGGATCGCGGGCTACTGCGGATGAGTTGCGGATGATACTGAACAATGCTCAAGCTTGTGACATTCTCTTCAATGCTTTGTGTCCCGAGGAGTTCAACAAGATCAGCCGTCTTGAGAATGCAAAGAGATTTGGGATACTTTGGTGAAATGCACGAAGGTACCGAGTCCGTGAAGGAATCAAAGCTAGATGTTCTTCAAGGTCAACTTGACAAGTTCAAGATGAAGGAAGGTGAAGGAGTCGCTGAAATGTACTCTAGGCTTGCTCTCATCACCAATGAGATGGCAGGCTTAGGAAGCGAAGAAATGACCGACCGATTCATCATCAAGAAGATTCTCGAGCTTTGGATGGAAAGTATGACACCGTGTGCACTTTGATCCAAATGATGTCAAACTACAAGGATCTCAAGCCTACCGAAGTCATTGGAAGGATTGTTGCTCATGAGATGACACTTAAAGATAAGGAAGAGCTTCACAACAAGTCAAGTGGTGCTTACAAAGCTGTAGTTGAAGCTCCCACAACCTCAAGTGACAAGCTAGTTTCCAATGAAGAGATAAGCCTAATGGTGAAGAACTTCAACAAATTCTACAAGAGTAGAAGCAAGGAAAGAAGCTCAAAGTCTAGATCATATGATGAAAAGAGATCTTCTAGTCGTGATCGAAACTGCTACAATTGTGGAAGACCGGACACTACTCAAATGAGTGTTCGACTCCCCACAAGAGAAGAGAAGAATCTCCAAGAAGAAGAAGCTCAAGAGAAGAGTCGCCGAAAAAGAGAGAAGGAGTAGAGATGATCGTTATGAACGAAGATCCTCTCAGAGAAGCAAGGATTCGGAAAGGAAAGACAAGTCATCAAGGAGCTACACAAGAAGAAAACATCAAGCTCATGTTGGTGAATGGGTTTCGGCTCCGACTCCGACAATCACTCCGAAAGAAGCTATCACTCCAACTCGAATCTGATCAAGATGAAGGTGTTGCGGTCTTGCTCTCGTGTCCTCCAACTCCAACTCCTATGACTTGTTTGATTCACCAAATGAGGGAATTGGAAGATGCTTCATGGCAAAAGGCCCCAAGGTATCACACCCTTAATTTATTGACTTTGATAGTGATGAGGATGACTTGCTTGGTGAAGATGAGCTTTTACATGATAAATCTAGTGAGCTTAGTAATGATGAACATGCTAGTAGTCTTTATAGTCGAGAAGAGTCGAATGACAATGCTATGAAGGAGATTGAGCATCTAACTAAAGAACTAAACACTCTTAAGTTAGCTCATGAAACAACTCAAGAAGATCATAGAGAGCTCCTAAGATCTCATGAGAAGCTACGCTTCGAGAAGCTCAATCTAGAGCAAGAACATGAGTTCCTAAAAGCTATCAATGACGATCTTCAAAGAAGAGTTCTTCATATCTTGCCAAACGACTTCTCTTGTCTAATTTCTTGCCACCTATTAAAACTAAGCATGACAAGCATAAGAAAAATTCTTCATCTAGTAGTAACAATAATCATGCTAAATCAAATGTTGTTACTTCTAGTAATTCTCTTGATTCCACTAACAATGTTTCAAGCCAAGTTTCACTTGAGCAAGAAAATAGTCTATTGAAAGGGATTATAGAGAAAGGTGTCTACAAGAGCCTTGCGGAAGCAAGAACTTTGAGGAAATTGTTCGCAAACAAGGAAGACAGGAAGAATCAAGGAATTGGTTTTGAGCGAAAGTTCAACGCCGAGGGTGTTGAATGGGAAGAAGGTCAATATCCCACTCCAAAGTTTGTTTCTCAAAAGGAGAAGTATGATCCTACTTCTTCCAATGTGGAACAAGCTCAAGATGACCTTCCACCACAAGACCACAAGCTAAAAGGCAAGGACAAGCTTCAAGAGGAGATTGATGCATTCATTGAAGCACCCAAGGCCATGGTCAAGTGGGTTCCCAAGGCAACTTCAAGTTCTACTTCGACAAGCTCAACTACTACCCCAAGGATTCCCATCAAGATGATGTGGATCCCGAAGAAGAAGAACTAGAGAGTTCTTGAGGGTGACTCCGCTAACATACTTCACTCACATTCATTTTGGCAAGAACTTGTGCAATCAACTTCCACATCTTGCACTAGTTCATGGAGTCACAAACCCTCATGTTGGTAAGTCAAGGGACAAGGTAATCATTGCTTTCATGGACATCATCTATTGTGTACTTCAATCTATGTCCATGGATATTCTTGTTTGTTCCTTGTGGGACTAACCCATGTAGGTATTGAAAGTGCCCGAATCCAAAGGATTGCTCCCAACTCTTGATGATCTTCATCAACATTGAGCATCCACATCTTCAACATCTACATGAAGTCTTCAACGACAACCCAAGGTTAGTTTGACCCTTTAAAAGGGGTTCTCACATCAAGGGGGAGCTTTGCTCTAAAGAAATGAGCTAAAGCATCTTCAAATGATGTGAACGCGTTAATGCTTTATGTAAAAGTGGTAACCCCACTTGTGCTTAAACGATGAGTATGACCTATGATCAAATGTTCTCATTTGACTCCTAAGTCAATATACTCATATATAGATGACCCAGTCATCGCCAAATTGTGTGCTAGTTGCTAGTGTTTTGTTTGTGCATGTTTGACACATATTTTATTTGCTATCTTATTGTGTGAGCATGTTGGATGCATGATTTTATCCATTCGAGGACATCCATTTGTTGCTTTGGTCTTTTGGATTTTTCTTTTTGACCAAATGGATGGACAAGAATGCCTAAGTTCCTCCCCAAGTTATCTATGCTTTCTTGTCTCAAACTCTATTCATGCTTATATCACAAACTTTGAACAAGTCTTTTTGGACAGACCGAGTGAGGAGCACTTGAGCCACCGATCCGTCAAAAGCTTAAATTCCAAAACCTTCTAAGTATTTTCGGTCAAACCAATATACTCAAATCGGACGGACCGAAATCACTTGGATTGATCTAGGTTTTCACCTCGGTGAAACCGAGTTGCAGATTTCGGCGTGATCAAGTGAGTAGCGCTTGCGATTAACCATCTCGGTCCCACCGAAGTTTTCAACTCGGTCCCTCCGACACCGAAGGGTATATATACCCGAGGGCAGCGCGTTGATTATTCCTTCAAAGCGTCTCGCCCCAAACCCTTAGCTGCCGTCGCCGTGGTCTTGGATCGTCTCCGCCGTCGCTTTGTGCGCCCTCGCCATGGTCTCCATCGCCGTCAGCGGTCAATCTCATCGCACCGTTGCCGCCGAGTGAAACTCCACCAGATTGGGTGAGTTTCATCCCTCTCGTCTTCAACCTCGATTCAATGCACGATAGGTTTTGCCTAACTTCTTGCCAAGTTTGAAATCTTCTATCCAGCAGATTAGATCGTAGAACAAAATTCGAGTGAAAATTTTAGGGTTAGGTTTCCGCGAACACATCTCGGTGTGACCGATTCTACATTCTCGGATGACCGATTTGGCCTCTGGCCATTACCTGACGCACTTTTCGGTTAAACCGAAGTTGTGCAAATCGGTAAGACCGAAATGAGGACTCAGTGAAACCCTAGTGCTCTCGGCTAGACCGAAACCCATTTCGGTCCAACCGAAAGTGGTGTGTACGGTTAGGTTTAGACACTTGGATTCACGAATTTTAGACTCGGTTAGACCGAAATGCATTCTGTGAAAACCTAAAACTAAAGTTTGAACTCATTCTTTTGCAAAATTCTCTGCAGTTTGTGATGACTCTTCTATTACGCCTATACCTATTCTATTCACGGGTTGTCGGTCATATACGATGCAAGTGACAGCGAACAGGTCCGAATCACCGGTTGAGATTCCAGAGGCGATTACAAGTCTGAAGCAAGCAGTTTTTCAGATGATGGAGAGAGGAGCACCCCAAGTGGATTGCCTCCTGCTGCCACGAGGCCGTGAAGAAGAGGAATTCGATGAGGAGGATTCGACTTTGTTGTCGATGAGGAGATTACTTCCAAGCCTAAGAGGAAAGTGGTTGCCAAAGGATATCAAGGGCAACAAACAAAGAAAGGCACCAGCAAAGAGAAGAAATCCACAGATTGCAAAGAAGCTGAGCATGGATGAAGAAACCTCCGACAAGATAAAGAAAACTTCCAAGAGGAAGAGGCTAGTTCAAGATGAAGCGATGATGACTCGATGAGGAAGCACCCAGCCTCCTCGAAGCAAAAGTTGATGGGAGATGCCATCGAGGCAGGAGCACCCACAAAATCTAAACCATTAGCTCCAGCCAAGGCAGCACAAGCCAAACCTGCTGCCAAGCCAAAGAAAGCTGTGAGAAATATTCCAGCTTCAGAGAAGAAGAAGGACAATGTGCCACTGCTGAATCGATGAAGAGGCACATGTTTTGTCAAGCTTAGCGAAACTGCCGATTCATAATGATGCTCATCCTCGAGCTGAAAATATGAAGGAAAGGAAGGACAAAGGTCTCGGGCTATGGAGGCAAGTTGATCCATATGCCACCAGGAGAAGGACAGCTGTTGACTCTAGGTTCCACACTGAGAGCAACAAGATTTCTATGAGACAATGCTCATGGACAAGAAACCAATTATTCTTGACACGACATCGTTGGTCGGGATTACATCGACGATGAAGAGCACAGAGACTACTTCCCACATGTGCATGAGAGCTTCACCGCATGTGGAGTTGCTGAGTTTGTTGGTCGAAATTGACTGCTTGGAATGATGAAATGATCATGCGGTTCTATGCCACAAACACACTTCTATCCGGATGGCGAATTGTATGGATGATGAAGGCGTAGATTCTCTTCAACTGTTGAAGAATGGAGAGCGTTCTGAATGCACCGATATCAAGGGACGATGATGTAGATGTCTATGGCATTCCAAAGAAGAATCACGAGTCTATGAAGAACATGTACAATGAGGTACCGGACAAGGATGTTGAGATATGGAAGCTTGGATCAGTTTATCATCTTGAGCAGGTCTCCCAACCACTAACACCATTACGAGGCATACTTTGATGCCCAAGTCAGAGACCATCGCATGATAAGAGGCTATTCTATCAACATGCTGCACATTCTAGATCGAAGACACCTTTTAAGGTGATGGACCGATAGTAGAGACTATCAAGAGGAGGAAGAACAGACGAGAAGAGGTCATGTGGGTTTGCCCGCACATTCAGATGCTCATCAATGCCAAGTTTGGCACGGGCACCTACTGTTGGATAGACCCCACTTGCCACTTTGCAGCCTGAACATGAAGATAATGAAGTTGTAATGACCGAGGATGATCCCACATCCGTCGAAGGACAAGCTAAGTCTGAAGCTGCCAAACAAGCTAAAGTGAGAAGGAAGCAAGGCAAGAAGAAAGCCCAAGAGCGTTGGAGAACAACTTCTTGAAGCCACTCATAGGATTGAACTACGCTTGGCCAGCATAGTGCGTCTCGGGAGAGTCTTGAGAGGATAGTTGAAGATAAGTTCCATGCTCTGGATGTCAAGTCGATGAAGTGCAGTCACCGTCAACAAGCTTGAGGCGGACATTGAGGAAGCGAAGAGGAGAAGGCAGAGCTCATGAAGGAGATGGAAGGTGATCTAGTCGGGATGACTATGAGCAGCCTGCTGCAGTGCCCACAAAGCCCAGATCAGCTGCTATTCAAAGGATGACCCAGGCTACTACATCAGCACCTCCCACAGCTCCATCTGGCCCAAAGACCAGCCCAATATCCACTCCTCCAGCTCCACAGACTTCAGCGAAGCATTTGCAGATGCAGCTATCTCCACTCCATCGACGCAGACAGAGCCGCCAGCAGAGTCCCTAGTGACGATTAGCTCTATACCTTCGAACTTTTGGTAACTTGTTGCCAAAGGGGAGAAATTGTATAGATCATAGGACTTCGAGAGAGAGTGCTCGTTTTTGCTCTTTCGTTTGCGGTTTTCCTTGAGATACTTTTGAGTTCTTGAGACATTTCGTGTGTTTGATACTCGTTTGCTCTATCTTTGATGAGTGCTTGATCATACTATGCTTAATGTGTGCTTAATGCTTATCATATTCTATTCATATCTTGTATGATCATTTACTCATGTCTTAGTGATTGGGTGCATGCTATTCATTCTTATCATTTTGTGCGCTCCACCAAGATGTATGTGACATGGAAGAGTGACCCATGATCCTAATCGATTGTGCATTTGCATTCAAACGCAAATCTTAAATAATGCACAAATTTAGGGGGAGCTCTTGCTTATCACATACTTCTCAAAGCGACGATGTTATTCATTGATTATATCATTTGTCGAAGCTTTGATCTATATGTTCTCATCAATTACCAAAAAGGGGGAGATTGAAAGTGCAACTAATCCCGGGTGGTTTTGGTAATTAATAACAACATATATATCATTGAACTAATTATTTCTTGAGAATATTTCAGAAAGTTCATTGATATGGGTATGGCAATGGTGATGATGTGGACCCTCAAAATGCTAAGGAAAGCATTGGCAAAAGCTCAAGACTCCATTTTTGGTTTAGTGATCCAAGATCACATTGAGTCCATAGGAAAGCCAATACTATTAAAAGGGATGAGGTTATGATGATGATCTGGTTGCTCAAAGTGCTTAGTGATTTATCTCTCAAACTATCAGCAATCTTTCATTCCAACATAAACTCATAAGTAATCTCGGTCCCACCGATTCCATAAACTCAGTCACACCGAGATGAACCACCTCAGCCATATAGCCAAACCCTAATAATTTCGGATTTTCCGATTCCAAACTCGGTCTTACCGAAATTGGTGTTGCCAAGCTTCTGTAACCTTCTGTACTCAAATCGGTGTCACCGAGATGAGAAAGTCGGTCCCACCGAGATTGGCAAACCCTAGACTTTGGAAGAATCGGACTAACCGAGATTGTATTTTCGGTCCCACCGAAAATCCCAACGTTCACAAGATTTGAACTTTCGGTCTCACCGAGTTGTCAACAGTCGGTCCGACCGAGATTGGTCAAATGTGTGTAACAGTTGGATTTTGTGTGGAGGCTATAAATACCCTCCACCTCCTCTTCATTCGTGGAGAGAGCCATCAGAAAGAACTACCACTCCTACCTTACATTTCTGAGAAGAAAACTACCTACCCTTGTGTTGAGATCAAGTTGCTCCACTCCCACCATATGAAACTTGATTTCTAGCCTTCCCAAGTTGCTTTCCACTCAATCCTTTCTTCCACCACAGCCAAATCAGTGAGGAGAGTTGAGTGTTGGGGAGATTATCATTTGAAGCACAAGAGCAAGGAGTTCATCATCACCAACACCATCTATTACCTTTTGGAGGTGGTGCCTCCTAGATTGGTTAGGTGTCGCTTGGGAGCCTCCGTCAAGATGTGGAGTTGAACCAAGAAGTTTGTAAGGGCAAGGAGATCGCCTACTTCGTGAAGATCTACCCCGAGTAAGGCTAGTCCTCCGTGGGCGTAAGCCATGATGGCATAGACAAGGTTGCTTCTTCGTGGACCCTTCGTGGGTGGAGCCCTCCGTGGACTCTCGCAGCCGTTACCCTCCGTGGGTTGAAGTCTCCATCAACGTGGATTGACGATAGCACCACCTATCGGAACCACGAGAAAAATCTCCGTGTCTCCATATTGCGTTTGCTCTTCTCCACCTCTTATTTACTACATGTGCAATTTACTTTCCGCTGCCATCACTCTAGAATTGCATGTGTAGGGTGATACTTGACTTGGTCTTCATTGTGAACTTGCTAAAAACTTGTCCTAATCAAAAGGCTAAACTTTTAAGTTGTCAAGTAGTCTAATCACCCCCCCTCTAGACATACTTCCGATCCTACACGTGGAAATCACTCCGGGACCCCAAAACAGTGAGTAATAGTCAATGAAACGGGCCAGAATCGGCCAAAACTGCCAGTGATGATGACAAGCACGTAAACGCACCCTAGGGTTCGTTAATCGTGGAAATCACTCCGGGACCCCAAAACAGTTAGTTATAGTCCATGAAACGGGCCAGAATCGGCCAAAACATCCAGTGTTGATGACCAACATGTAAGCGCACCATGGGGTCCAATAACTATGGAAATCTCTCTGGGACCTCAAAATGGTGAATAATAATCCAAGAATCGGGCCGGAATAAGCCAAAACTACAACTGTTGATGACCGACACGTAAACGCACCCTAGGGTTCGTTGATCGTGGAAATCACTGCGGGACCCAAAATAGTGAGCAATAGTCCATGAAACGGGCCAGAATCGGCCAAAACTGCGAGTGTTGATGACCGAGACGTAAGCGCACCTTGGGGTTCAATAACTATGGAAATCGCTCTGGGACCCCAAAACGGTGAGTAGTAGTCCATCCAACGAGCCAGAATCGGCCAAAACTGCCAGTGTTGATGACCGACATGTAAGCGCACCTTGGGGTCGAATAACTATGCAAATCGCTCCGGGACCCCAAAACGGTGAATAATAGTCCATGAAACGCGCCAGAATCGGCCAAAACTGCGAGTGTTGATGACCGACACGTAAACGCACCCCAGTGTTCGTTAAACGTGGAAATCACTCCGGGACCCCAAAACAGTGAGTAATAGTCCATGAAACGGGCCAGAATCGGCCAAAACTGCCAGTGATGATGACCGACACGTAAACGCACCCTAGAGTTCGTTGACCGTGGAAATCACTCCGGGACCCAAAACAGTGAGTAATAGTCAATGAAACGGGCCAGAATCGGCCAAAACTGCCAGTGTTGATGACCGAGACGTAAGCGCACCTTGGGGTTCAATAACTATGGAAATCGCTCTGGGACCCCAAAACGGTGAGTACTAGTCCATCCAACGGGCCAGAATCGGCCAAAACTGCCAGTGTTGATGACCGACATGTAAGCGCACCTTGGGGTCCAATAACTATGGAAATCGCTCCGGGACCCCAAAACGGTGAATAGTAGTCCATGAAACGGGCCAGAATTAGCCAAAACTGCCAGTGTTGATGACCGACACGTAAACACAGCCCAGGGTTCGTTAATCGTGGAAATCACTCCGGGACCCCAAAAATGTTAGTTAGTCCATGAAACGGGCCAAAATCGGCCAAAACTTCCAGTGTTGATAACCGACAATCGCCCAAAACTGCGAGTGTTGATGACCGACACGTAAACGCACCTCAGGGTTCGTTAATCGTGGAAATCACTCCGGGACCCCAAAACAGTGAGTAATAGTCCATGAAACGGGCCAGAATCGGCCAAAACTGCCAGTGTTGATGACCGGCATGTAAGCGCACCATGGGGTCCAATAACTATGGAAATCTCTCTGGGACCCCAAAATGGTGAATAATAGTCCATGAAACAGGCCAGAATCGGCCAAAACTGTGAGTGTTGATGACAGACACGTAAACGCACCCAGTGTTCGTTAATCGTGGAAATCACTCCGGAAGCCCAAAACTGTGAGTAATAGTCCATGAAACGGGCCAAAATCGGCCAAAACTGCCAGTGTTGATGACCGACATGTAAGCGCACCTTGGGCTCTAATAACTATGGAAATCGCTCCAGGACCCCAAAACGGTGAACAATAGTCCATGAAACGGGCCAGAATCGGCCAAAACTGCGAGTGTTGATGACCGACACGTAAACGCACCCTAGGGTTCGTTAATCGTGGAAATCACTCCGGGACCCCAAAACAGTGAGTAATAGTCCATGAAACGGGCCAGAATCGGCCAAAATTGCCAGTGTTGATGACCAACACGTAAGCGCAACTTGGCGTTCAATAACTATGGAAATCGCTTCGAGACCTCAAAACAGTGAGTAATAATCCAAGAAACGGGCCAGAATCGGCCAAAACAGCGATTGTTGATGACCGGCCAGTAAACACACCCTAGGGTTCGTTAATCATGGAAATCACTCAGGGACCCCAAAACAAAGAGTTATAGTCCATGAAACGGGCCAGAATAGGCGAAAACTGCCAGTGTTGATGACCGATATGTAAGCGCACCTTGGGGTTCAGTTGTTGGAAATATGCCCTAGAGGCAATAATAAAAGTATTATTATATTTCAATGTTCATGATAATTGTCTTTTGTTCATGCTATAAGCGTGTTATCCGAAATCATAATACACGTGTGAACACTTAGACCCCAATATGTCCCTAGTGAGCCTCTAGTTGACTAGCCCGTTGTGATCAATAGATGGTCATGGTTTCGACTATGGACATTGGATGTCGTTGATAACGGGATCACATCATTAGGAGAATGATGTGATGGACAAGACAATCATAAGCATAGCATAAAAGATCGTATAGTTCGTTTGCTAGAAGCTTTGCCAATGTCAAGTATCTATTCCTTCGACCATGAGATCGTGTAACTCCGGTTACCGTAGGAGTGCCTTGGGTGTATCAAAGCGTCTGGCGAATCGGGTGACTATAAAGGTGCATTACAGGTATCTCGAAAGTATCTGTTGGGTTGACACTAATCGAGGCTGGGATTTGTCACTCCGTTATGACGGAGAGGTATCTCTGGGCCCACTCGGTAATGCATCATCATAATGAGCTCAAAGTGACCAAGGTGTTGTACGGGATCATGCATTCTGATGCGAGTAAAGTGACTTGCGTAACGAGACTGAGCGAGGTATTGGAATACCGACGATCGAGTCTCGGGCAAATAACGTATCGATTGACAAAGGAATTGCATACTGAGGGTTTGATAGAATCCTCGACATCGTGGTTCAACCGATGAAATCATCGAGGAGCATGTAGGAGCCAACATGGGTATCCAGATCCGCTGTTGGTTATTGCCCGAGAGTCGTCTCGGTCATGTCTGCGTGTCTCCCGAACCGTAGGGTCTACACATAACGTTCGGTGACGCTAGGGTTAGTAGGAAGACTAGTATGTGAATACGAATGTTGTTGAGTCCGGATGAGATCCCGGACGTCACGAGGAGTTCGGAAGGGTCCGGAGGTAAAGAATAATAATATAGGAAGTGGTGTTTCGCCATCGGGAAAGTTTGGGGTTTCGGTAAAAGCAGGACCACCGGAAGGGTCGAGGTCCACCGGTGGGGCCACCCATCCGGAGGGCCCCATGGGCCAAGGGAAGGAACCAGCCCACAAGGGGCTGGTGCGCCCCAGGCCCACCCCGCGCCTAGGGTTGAAACCCTAGGGGTGGGGCGCCCACCGGCTTGGGGGCACTCCACCCCTGGCCGCCGCCCCCCGAGAGATTGGATCTCGGGGCAGCCCTACAGGGGCCTATATAAAGGGGGGGAGGGCTGCTGCACACAACTCCCAAGGCGCAGCCCTCCCTCCCAACACATCTCCTCCTCCGTAGAGCTCGCGAAGCCACTGCCGAATCTTGCTTCACCACCATCACCACGCCGTCGTCTGCCGGTGGTGCTGTCTTCCTCAACCTCTCCTTCCCCTTGCTGGATCAAGAAGGAGGAGGCGTCGCTAAATCCGTCACGTGTGTTGAGCGGAGGTGCTGTCCGTTCAGCACTTGGCATCGGTGATCTGAATCACGTCGAGCACGACTCCATCATCACCTTGCAAGCTTCGCACGCGATCTACAAGTGGTATGTAGATGCAAACTCTCTCCGTTACTCGTTGCTTAGATGAACTCATAGATGGATCTTGGTGAAACCGTAGGAAAAATTTTAATTTTCGCAGCGTTCCCCAACAAAGTGGCATCATGAGCTAGGTCTATCGTAGTTCTCTATTGCACGAGTAGAACACAAATTTGTTGTGGGCGTTGATCTTGTCATCTTACTTGCCCTACTAGTCTTTTCTTGCTCAGCGGTATTGTGGGATGAAGCGGCCGGACCAACCTTACACGTGCGCTTACGTGAGACCGGTTCCACCGGTGACATGCACTAGTTGCATAAGGTGGCTGGCGGGTGTCTGTCTCTCCACTTTAGTTGGAGCGGAATCGATGAACAGGGCCCTTATGAAGGGTAAATAGAAGTTGACAAAATCACGTTGTGGTGATTCGTAGGTAAGAAAGCGTTCTTGCTAGAACCCAATCGCAGCCACGTAAAAGATGCAACAACAACTAGAGGGCGTCTAACTTGTTTTTGCAGCGATTGATCATGTGATGTGATATGGCGAGAAGTTGTGATGAATGTTGAATTGTGATGTATGAGATCATGTTCTTGTAATAGGATTCACGACTTGCATGTCGATGAGTATGACAACGGCAGGAGCCATAGGAGTTGTCTTTATTTTTGTATGACCTGCGTGTCATTGAAGAGCGCCATGTAAACTACTTTACTTCATTGCTAAACGCGTTAGTCATAGAAGTAGAAGTAGTCGTTAGCGTGACAACTTCATGAAGACACGATGATGGAGATCATGATGATGGAGATCATGGTGTCAAGCGGTGACAAGATGATCATGGAGCCCGAAGATGGAGATCAATGGAGCTTGATGATATTGGCCATATCATGTCACAACTATATAATTGCATGTGATGTTTATTATGCTTTTACATCTTGTTTACTTAGGACGACGGTAGTAAATAAGATGATCCCTTATAAAATTTCAAGAAGTGTTCTCCCTAAGCGTGCACCGTTGCTACAGTTCGTCGTTTCTAAGCACCACGTGATGATCGGGTGTGATGGATCCTTACGTTCACATACAACGGGTGTAAGACAGATTTACAGCGAAAACACTTAGGGTTAACTTGCGAGCCTAGCATGTGCGAGACATGGCCTCGGAACACGGAGACCGAAAGGTCGAACACGAGTCGTATGGAAGATACGATCAACATGAAGATGTTCACCGACGATGACTAGTCCGTCTCACGTGATGATCGGACACGGGCTAGTCGACTCGGATCGTGTAACACTTAGATGACTAGAGGATGTCTAATCTAAGTGGGAGTTCATAATTTTGATTAAGAACTTTATTATCATGAACTTAGTCTAAAACCTATGCAAATATGTCTTGTAGATCAATGGCCAGCGCTAATGTCAACATGAACTTCAACGCGTTCCTAGAAAACCAAGCTGAAAGATGATGGCAGCAACTATACGGATTGGGTCGGAACACGAGATCATCCTCATAGCTGCCAAGAAAGCAAGTATGTCCTAGAAGCACCGTTAGGTGACCCACTGTTCTCCAGCGTTGCAAAGGCGATTTGAGCGTCTGGCAGACTCGTTCGATGATTACTCCCTCGTTCGGTGCGGCATGCTCTACAGCTTAGAACCGGGGCTCCAAAAGCGTTTTGAGCATCACGGAGCATATGAGATGTTCGAAGAGCTGAAACTAGTTTTCCAAGCTCATGCCCGGTCGAGAGATATGATGTCTCGACAAGTTCTACAGTTGTAAGATGGAGGAAAACAGTTACGTCGGTGAGCACATCACGAAGATGTGCAGGTTGCACAACCGTATGATTGGTGAACATTAACCTCCCGGATGAGGCGGTCATTGACAGAATCCTCGATCGCTCCCACCAAGCTACAAGAGCTTTGTGATGAACTACAACATGCGAGGGGATGGTAAAGACCATTCTGAAGTATTCTCGATCTTTGAAGTCAGCAGAGGCTGAAATCAGAAAGAACATCAAGTGTTGATGGTCAATAAGACCACTAAGTTCAAGAAAGGCAAGGGAAGAAGAACTTCAAGAAGGGCGGCAAGGATGTTGCCGCGCCGATAAGCCGATTGCGGGAAGAAGTCAAAGAATGGACCCAAGCACGAGACCGAGTGCTTTTATTGCAAGGGAAAGAACCTTTGGAAGCGGAACTGCCCCAAATACTTAGCGGATAAGAAGGCCGCAACACCAAAGGTATATTTGATATACATGTAATTGATGTGTACCTTACCGATTACTCGTAGTAACTCTGGGTATTTGATACGGTGCCGTTGCTCATATTTGTAACTCACAGCAGGAGCTGCGGAATAAGCGGAGACCGGCAAAGGGCGAGGTGACGATCGCGTCGGGAATGGTTCAGTCGATGTGATCGCCGTCGCACGCTGCCTCTACATTTACCTCTGGGATTAGTTTTGAACCTTAATAATTGTTATTTAGTGCCAAGTTTGAGCATGAACATTGTATCCGGATCTCGTTTGATCTGAGATGGCTACTCATTTAAGTCTGAGAATAATGGTTGTTCAATTTATATGAGAGATATGTTTTATGGTCATGCTCCGATGGTCGATGGTTTATTCTTAATGAATCTCGGCGTAATATTACACATGTTCATAGTGTGGATGCAAAAGATGTAAAGTTGATAACGATAGTCCCACATACTTGTGTACTTTGCCGCCTTGGTCACATTGGTGTCAAGCGCATGAAGAAGCTCCATCTTGATGGACTTTTAGAGTCTCTTGATTATGAATCGTTTGACACATGCGAACCATGCCTCTTAGGCAAAATGACCAAGGCTCCGTTCTCGGAACAATGGGCGAGCAACCAACTTGTTGGAAATCATACATACCGATGTATGCGGTCCAATGGCGTTGAGGCTCATGGAGGATATCGTTATGTTCTCACTCTCACTGATGACTTGAGTAGATATGGGTATGTCTACTTAATGAAACACAAGTCTGAGACCTTTGAAAAGTTCAAGGAGTTTCAGAATGAGGTGGAGAATCAACGTGACCGAAAGATAAAGTTCCTCTGATCGGATCGTGGAGGAGAATACTTAAGTCACGAATTTGGCTCACACTTAAAGAAATGTGGAATCGTTTCACAACTCACGCCACTGGAACACCTCGGTAAACGGTGTGTCGAGCGTCGTGTCGCACTCTATTGGATATGGTGCGGTCTATGATGTCTCTTACCGATTTACCGCTATCATTTTGGGGATCGCTCTAGAGACAGCTACATTCACTTTAAATAGGGCACCGTCTAAATCCGTTGAGGCGACACCGTATGAATTATGGTTTGGGAAGAAACCTAAGTATCGTTTCGAAAGTTTGGGGATGCGATGCTTATGTCAAGAAACTTCAACTGAAAAGCTCGAACCCAAGTCGGAAAAATGCGTATTCATAGGATACCCTAAGGAAGCTGTTGGGTATACCTTCTACTTAAGATCCGAAGGAAAAGTCTTTGTTGCCAGAACGGATGCTTTCTAGAGAAAGAGTTTCTCTCGAAAGAAGTAAGTGGGAGGAAAGTAGAACTTCGATGAAGTACTACCTCTCGAGCAGGGGAAAGTGGTGCGGCGCAGAAACCGTTCTGTAATGCCCACACCAATCAAGAGGAAATCATTGATGATGATCAAGATACTTGGATCAAGTTACTGCTGAACCCGAAGGTCCACAAGGACACGTTCCGCTTGAGTGGTACGGCAACCTGTCATGGAAATCATGTTGCTAGACAACAATGAACCTTGAACTATGAAGAAGCAATGGCAGGCCCAGATTCCAACAAATGGCTTGAGGCCATGAAATCCGAGATAGAATCCATGTATAAAAACAAAGTATGGACTTTGACAGACTTGCCCGATGATCGGCGAGCAATAGAAAATAAATGGGTTTTTAAGAAGAAGGCGGACGCGGATGGTAATGTTACCATCTATAAAGCTCGACTTGTCGCTAAGGGTTATCGACAAGTTCAAGGGATTGACTCTGACGAGACATTCTCTCCGTGGCGAAGCTTAAGTCCGTCCGAATCATGTTAGCAATTGCCGCATACTATGATTATGAGATATGGCGGATGGGCGTCAAAACGGCATTTCTTAATGGACATCTTAAGGAAGAGCTGTATATGATGCAGCGGAAGGTTTTGTCGATCCTCGTAAGCGCTAACAAAGTATGCAAGCTCCAACGATCCATTTATGGACTGGTGCAAGCATCTCGGAGTTGGAACATTCGCTTTGATGAGATGATCAAAGCGTTTGGGTTCTGTGAGACTTATGGAGAAGCTGCGTTTACAAGAAAGTGAGTGGGAGCTCTATAGCATTTCTCTTATTATATGTAGATGACATACTCTTGATGGGAAATGATACAAAACTTACGGACAGCATTAAGGCCTACTTGAACAAGTGTTTTTGAATGAAGGACCTTGGAGAAGCTGCTTATATATTAGGCATCAAGATCTATAGGGATAGATCGAGGCGCCTCATAGGTCTTTCACAAAGCACATACCTTGATAAGATTTTGAAGAGGTTCAAAATGGATCAGTCCAAGAAGGGTTCTTGCCTATGTTACAAGGTGTGAAACTGAGCTCAGCTCGATCACCGACCCTGACAAAAGATAAAGAAGAGATGAGTGTCATCCCTATGCTTCAGCCATAGGATCTATTATGTATGCCATCTTGTGTACAGACCCGATGTAAACCTGGCCGTAAGTTTGGTTGCAAGATACCAAAGTAATCCCGGCAAGGAACTTTGGACAGCGGTCAAGAATATCTGAAGTACCGAAAAGGACAAAGGACATGTTTCTCGTTTATGGAGGAGCGAAGAGCTCAAATGCGTAAAGGGTTACGTCGGCGCTAGCCGACTCAGATCTGGATGACTCTAAGTCACAAACCGGATCGTGTATATGTTGAATGGTGGAGCGATGGCTGGTGCATTTGCAAGCGAGCGTCGTGGCGGGATCTCGTGTGAAGTGGAGTACATGGCAGCCTCGGAGGCAGCGCATGAAGCGATTTGGGTGAAGGAGTTCATCACCGACCTAGGAGTCATACCCAATGCGTCGGGGCCGATCAAACTCTTCGTGACAACACTGGAGCTATTGCCCTTGCCAAGGAGCCAGGTTTCACAAGAAGACCGAGCACATCAAGCGTCGTTTCAACTCCATCCGTGAAAATGTTCAAGATGGAGACATAGAGATTTGCAAAGTGCACACGGATCTGAATGTTGCAGATCCGTTGACTAAACCTCTCTCGCGTGCAAAACATGATCAACACCAGAACTCTATGGGTGTTCGATTCATCACAATGTAACTAGATTAGTGACTCTAGTGCAAGTGGGAGACTGTTGGAAATATGCCCTAGAGGCAATAATAAAAGTATTATTATATTTCAATGTTCATGATAATTGTCTTTTGTTCATGCTATAAGCTGTGTTATCCGAAATCATAATACACGTGTGAACACTTAGACCCCAATATGTCCCTAGTGAGCCTCTAGTTGACTAGCCGTTGTGATCAATAGATGGTCATGGTTTTCGACTATGGACATTGGATGTCGTTGATAACGGGATCACATCATTAGGAGAATGATGTGATGGACAAGACAATCATAAGCATAGCATAAAAGATCGTATAGTTCGTTTGCTAGAAGCTTTGCCAATGTCAAGTATCTATTCCTTCGACCATGAGATCGTGTAACTCCGGTTACCGTAGGAGTGCCTTGGGTGTATCAAGCGTCACAGCGAAGCTGGGTGACTATAAAGGTGCATTACAGGTATCTCGAAAGTATCATTGGGTTGACACTAATCGAGGCTGGGATTTGTCACTCCGTATGACGGAGAGGTATCTCTGGCCCCTTTCGGTAATGCATCATCATAATGAGCTCAAAGTGACCAAGGTGTTGTACGGGATCATGCATTCTGATGCGAGTAAAGTGACTTGCGATACGAGACTGAGCGAGGTATTGGGATACCGACGATCGAGTCTCGGGCAAAACGCATACCGATTGACAAAGGAATTGCATGCGAGGGTTTGATAGAATCCTCGACATCGTGGTTCAACCGATGAAATCATCGAGGAGCATGTAGGAGCCAACATGGGTATCGAGATCCGCTGTTGGTTATTGCCCGAGAGTCGTCTCGGTCATGTCTGCGTGTCTCCCGAACCGTAGGGTCTACACATAAGGTTCGGTGGCGCTAGGGTTAGTAGGAAGACTAGTATGTGAATACGAATGTTGTTGAGTCCGGATGAGATCCGGACGTCACGAGGAGTTAGGAAGGTCGGAGGTAAAGAATAATAATATAGGAAGTGGTGTTTCGCCATCGGGAAAGTTTGGGGTTTCGGTAAAATCTGGGACCACGGAGCGGTCCGAGGTCCACCGGTGGGGCCACCCATCCGGAGGGCCCCATGGGCCAAGGGGAAGGAACCAGCCCACAAGGGGCTGGTGCGCCCCTAGGCCCACCTGCGCCTAGGGTTGAAACCCTAGGGGTGGCGCGCCCACCGGCAGGGGCACTCCACCCCTTGGCCGCCGCCCTGGAGATTGGATCTCGGGGGCAGCCACCCGAGGGCCTATATAAAGGGGGGAGGGGCTGCTGCACACAACTCCCAAGGCGCAGCCCTCCCTCCCAACACATCTCCTCCTCCGTAGAGCTCGTGAAGCCACAGCCGAGATCTTGCTTCACCACCATCACCACGCCGTCGTCTTTGCCGGTGGTCTTGTCTTCCTCAACCTCTCCTTCCCCTTGCTGGATCAAGAAGGAGGAGACGTCGCTCGTCCGTGCGTGTGTTGAGCGCGGAGGTGCTGTCCGTTCAGCACTTGTCACCTTGCAAGCTTCATACGCGATCTACAAGTGGTATGTAGATGCAAACTCTCTCCGTTACTCGTTGCTTAGATGAACTCATAATGGATCGGTGAGAAAAATTTTAATAGTCCATCGATAACTATGGAAATCGCTCTGGGCGGTGAGTAATAGTCCATCCAACGGGCCAGAATCGGCCAAAACTGCCAGTGTTGATGACCGACATGTAAGCGCACCTTGGGGTCAAATAACTATGGAAATCGCTCCGGGACCCCAAAACGGTGAATAATAGTCCATGAAACGGGCCAGAATCGGCCAAAACTGCGAGTGTTGATGGCCAAACACGTAAAGCGCACTCCGGTGTTAGATTAACCGTGGAAATCACTCCGGGACCCCAAAACAGTGAGTAATAGTCAATGAAACGGGCCAGAATCGGCCAAAACTGCCAGTGATGATGACCGGCACGTAAACGCACCCTAGGGTTCGTTAATCGTGGAAATCACTCCGGGACCCTAAAACAGTGAGTAAAAGTCCATGTAACGGGCCAGAATCGGCCAAAATTGCCAGTGTTGATGACCGACACGTAAGCGCAACTTGGCGTTCAATAACTATGAAAATCGCCGAGACCTCAAAGCGGTGAGTAATAATCCAAAAAGCGGGCGAGAATCGGCCAAAACAGCGATTGTTGATGACCGCCAATAAACACACCCTAGGGTTCGTTAATCATGGAAGTCACTCCGGGACCCCAAAAGAACGAGTTATAGTCCATGAAACGGGCCAGAATAGGCCAAAACTGCCAGTGTTGATGACCGATATGTAAGCGCACCTTGGGGTTCAATAACTATGGAAATTGCTTCGGGACCTCAAAACGGTGAGTAATAATCCAAGAAACGGGCCAGAATCAGCCAAAACTGCGAGTGTTGATGACCGACACATAAGACACACCAGGGTTAGTTAATCGTGGAAATCACTCCGGGACCCCAAAACAGTTAGTTATAGTCCATGAAACGGGCCAGAATCGGCCAAAACATCCAGTGTTGATGACCAACATGTAAGCGCACCATGGGGTCCAATAACTATGGAAATCGCTCTGGGACCTCAAAATGGTGAATAATAATCCAAGAATCGGGCCAGAATAAGCCAAAACTACGACTGTTGATGACCGACACGTAAACGCACCCTAGGGTTCGTTGATCGTGGAAATCACTGCGGGACCCAAAATAGTGAGCAATAGTCCATGAAACGGGCCAGAATCGGCCAAAACTGCCAGTGTTGATGACCGAGACGTAAGCGCACCTTGGGGTTCAATAACTATGGAAATCGCTCTGGGACCCCAAAACGGTGAGTAGTAGTCCATCCAACGAGCCAGAATCGGCCAAAACTGCCAGTGTTGATGACCGACATGTAAGCGCACCTTGGGGTCGAATAACTATGCAAATCGCTCCGGGACCCCAAAGCGGTGAATAATAGTCCATGAAGCGGGCGAGAATCGGCCAAAAGCTGCGAGTGTTGATGGCCAAACACGTAAGCGCACCCAGTGTTCGTTAAGCGTGGAAATAACTCGGGACCCCAAAGCGGTGAGTAATAGTCCATGAAGCGGGCGAGAATCGGCCAAAACTGCGATGATGATGACCGACACGTAAAGCGCACCCTAGAGTTCGTTGACCGTGGAAATCACTCGGGACCCAAAGCGGTGAGTAATAGTCCATGAAGCGGGCGAGAATCGGCCAAAACTGCGATGTTGATGGCCGAGGCGTAAAGCGCACCTTGGGGTTCAATAACTATGGAAATAGCTCGGGACCCCAAAGCGGTGAGTACTAGTCCATCAACGGGCGAGAATCGGCCAAAACTGCCAGTGTTGATGACAGACATGTAAGCGCACCTTGGGGTCCAATAACTATGGAAATCGCTCGGGACCCCAAAACGGTGAATAGTAGTCCATGAAACGGGCCAGAATCGGCCAAAACTGCCAGTGTTGATGACCGACACGTAAACACAGCCCAGGGTTCGTTAATCGTGGAAATCACTCCGGGACCCCAAAAATGTTAGTTAGTCCATGAAACGGGCCAAAATCGGCCAAAACTTCCAGTGTTGATAACCGACAATCGCCCAAAACTGCCCAAAACTGCGAGTGTTGATGACCGACACGTCGCGCACCTCAGGGTTCGTTAATCGTGGAAATCACTCCGGGACCCCAAAACAGTGAGTAATAGTCCATGAAACGGGCCAGAATCGGCCAAAACTGCCAGTGTTGATGACTGGCATGTAAGCGCACCATGGGGTCCAATAACTATGGAAATCTCTCTGGGACCCCAAAATGGTGAATAATAGTCCATGAAACAGGCCAGAATCGGCCAAAACTGTGAGTGTTGATGACAGACACGTAAACGCACCCAGTGTTCGTTAATCGTGGAAATCACTCCGGAACCCCAAAACAGTGAGTAATAGTCCATGAAACGGGCCAAAATCGGCCAAAACTGCCAGTGTTGATGACCGACATGTAAGCGCACCTTGGGGTCTAATAACTATGGAAATCGCTCCAGGACCCCAAAACGGTGAATAATAGTCCATGAAACGGGCCAGAATCGGCCAAAACTGCGAGTGTTGATGACCGACACGTAAGCGCACCTAGGGGTTCGTTAATCGTGGAAATCACTCAGGACCCCAAAGCGGTGAGTAATAGTCCATGAAGCGGGCGAGAATCGGCCAAAATTGCGATGTTGATGACCAACACGTAAGCGCAACAGCGTTCAATAACTATGGAAATCGCTCGAGACCCTCAAAGCGGTGAGTAATAATCCAAAAGCGGGCGAGAATCGGCCAAAACAGCGATTGTTGATGACCGGCGATAAACACACCCTAGGGTTCGTTAATCATGGAAATCACTCGGGGACCCCAAAGCGTGAGTTATAGTCCATGAAGCGGGCAAGAATAAGCCAAAACTGCGGTGTTGATGGCCGATATGTAAGCGCACCTTGGGGTTCAATAACTATTGAAATCGCTCTGGGACCCCAAAGCGGTGAGTAATAGTCCATCAACGGGCGAGAATCGGCCAAAACTGCGGTGTTGATGGCCGACATGTAAGCGCACCTTAGGGTCAAATAACTATGGAAATCGCTCAGGACCCCAAAGCGGTGAATAATAGTCCATGAAGCGGGCGAGAATCGGCCAAAAGCTGCGAGTGTTGATGGCCGACACGTAAGCGCATCCTAGTGTTAGTTAATCGTGGAAATCACTCGGGACCCCAAAGCAGTGAGTAATAGTCCATGAAGCGGGCGAGAATCGGCCAAAACGCCAATGATGATGGCCAAACACGTAAGCGCACCCTAGGGTTCGTTAATCGTGGAAATCACTCGGGACCCCAAAGCGGTGAGTAATAGTCCATGAAGCGGGCGAGAATCGGCCAAAATTGCGAGTGTTGATGACCAACACGTAAGCGCAACAGCGTTCAATAACTATGAAATCGCGCCGAGACCTCAAAGCGGTGAGTAATAATCCAAGAAAGCGGGCGAGAATCGGCCAAAACAGCGATTGTTGATGACCGGCCAATAAACACACCTAGGGTTCGTTAATCATGGAAATCACTCGGGACCCCAAAGCGGTGAGTAATAGTCCATGAAGCGGGCGAGAATCGGCCAAAACTGCGGTGTTGATGCCCGACATGTAAGCGCACCTTGGGGTTCAATAACTATGGAAATCGCTCGGGACCCCAAAGCGGTGAGTAATAGTCCATGAAGCGGGCGAGAATCGGCCAAAACTGCGAGTGTTGATGCCGACACGTAAGCGCACCTTGAGGGTCAAATAACTATGGAAATCACTCAGGACCCCAAAGCGGTGAATAATAGTCCATGAAGCGGGCGAATCGGCCAAAAGCTGCGAGTGTTGATGGCCGACACGTAAGCGCACCCCGGTGTTCGTTAACCGTGGAAATCACTCAGGACCCCAAAGCGGTGAGTAATAGTCCATGAAGCGGGCGAGAATCGGCCAAAACTGCCAGTGATGATGACCGGCACGTAAACGCACCCTAGGGTTCGTTAATCGTGGAAATCACTCCAGGACCCTAAAACAGTGAGTAAAAGTCCATGTAACGGGCCAGAATCGGCCAAAATTGCCAGTGTTGATGGCCCGACACGTAAGCGCAACTTCGCATTCAATAACTATGAAAATCGCTTCGAGACCTCAAAACAGTGAGTAATAATCCAAGAAACGGGCCAGAATCGGCCAAAACAGCGATTGTTGATGACCGGCCAATAAACACACCCTAGGGTTCGTTAATCATGGAAGTCACTCCGGGACCCCAAAAGAACGAGTTATAGTCCATGAAACGGGCCAGAATAGGCCAAAACTGCCAGTGTTGATGACCGATATGTAAGCGCACCTTGGGGTTCAATAACTATGGAAATTGCTTCGGGACCTCAAAACGGTGAGTAATAATCCAAGAAACGGGCCAGAATCAGCCAAAACTGCGAGTGTTGATGACCGACACATAAGACACCCCAGGTTAGTTAATCATGGAAATCACTCCGGGACCCCAAAACAGTTAGTTATAGTCCATGAAACGGGCCAGAATCGGCCAAAACATCCAGTGTTGATGACCAACATGTAAGCGCACCATGGGGTCCAATAACTATGGAAATCGCTCTGGGACCTCAAAATGGTGAATAATAATCCAAGAATCGGGCCAGAATAAGCCAAAACTACGACTGTTGATGACCGACACGTAAACGCACCCTAGGGTTCGTTGATCGTGGAAATCACTGCGGGACCCAAAATAGTGAGCAATAGTCCATGAAACGGGCCAGAATCGGCCAAAACTGCCAGTGTTGATGACCGAGACGTAAGCGCACCTTGGGGTTCAATAACTATGGAAATCGCTCTGGGACCCCAAAACGGTGAGTAGTAGTCCATCCAACGAGCCAGAATCGGCCAAAACTGCCAGTGTTGATGACCGACATGTAAGCGCACCTTGGGGTCGAATAACTATGCAAATCGCTCCGGGACCCCAAAACGGTGAATAATAGTCCATGAAACGGGCCAGAATCGGCCAAAACTGCGAGTGTTGATGACCGACACGTAAAGCGCACCCGGTGTTAGTTAAGCGTGGAAATCACTCGGGACCCCAAAACAGTGAGTATTAGTCCATGAAACGGGCCAGAATCGGCCAAAACTGCCAGTGATGATGACCGACACGTAAACGCACCCTAGAGTTCGTTGACCGTGGAAATCACTCCGGGACCCAAAGCGGTGAGTAATAGTCCATGAAGCGGGCGAGAATCGGCCAAAACTGCGATGTTGATGGCCGAGGCGTAAAGCGCACCTTGGGGTTCAATAACTATGGAAATCGCTCGGGACCCCAAAGCGGTGAGTACTAGTCCATCAACGGGCGAGAATCGGCCAAAACTGCGGTGTTGATGACCGACATGTAAGCGCACCTTGGGGTCCAATAACTATGGAAATCGCTCGGGACCCCAAAGCGGTGAATAATAGTCCAAGAATCGGGCGAATAAGCCAAAACTGCGGTGTTGATGACCGACACGTAAACGCACCCTAGGGTTCGTTGATCGTGGAAATCACTCCGGGACCCAAAATAGTGAGTAATAGTCCATGAAACGGGCCAGAATCGGCCAAAACTGCCAGTGTTGATGACCGACACGTAAGCGCACCTTAGGGTTCAATAACTATGGAAATCGCTCGGGACCCCAAAGCGGTGAGTAATAGTCCATCAACGGGCGAGAATCGGCCAAAACTGCGGTGTTGATGGCCCGACAGGCGTAAGCGCACCTTGGGGTTCAATAACTATGGAAATCGCTCGGGACCCCAAAGCGGTGAATAATAGTCCATGAAGCGGGCGAGAATCGGCCAAAACTGCGAGTGTTGATGGCCCGACACGTAAGCGCACCCAGTGTTAGTTAACGTGGAAATCACTCGGGACCCCAAAGCGGTGAGTAATAGTCCATGAAGCGGGCGAGAATCGGCCAAAACTGCGATGTTGATGACCGACACGTAAAGCGCACCCTAGAGTTCGTTAACCGTGGAAATCACTCCGGACCCCAAAGCGGTGAGTAATAGTCCATGAAAGCGGGCCAGAATCGGCCAAAACTTGCAGTGTTGATGACCCGATCGCCAAAAGCGAGTAGTGTTGGGTTCAATAACCTCGGGGTTCGTTAATATGGAAATCACTCGGGACCCCAAAGCGGTGAGTAATAGTCCATGAAACGGGCCAGAATCGGCCAAAACTGCCAGTGTTGATGACCGACATGTAAGCGCACCTTGGGGTCCAATAACTATGGAAATCGCTCTGGGACCTCAAAATGGTGAATAATAATCCAAGAATCGGGCCAGAATAAGCCAAAACTGCGGCTGTTGATGACCGACACGTAAACGCACCCTACGGTTCGTTAATCGTGGAAATCACTCCGGGACCCAAAACAGTGAGTAATAGTCCATGAAACGGGCCAGAATCGGCCAAAACTGCCAGTGTTGATGACCGAGACGTAAGCGCACCTTGGGGTTCAATAACTATGGAAATCGCTCTGGGACCCCAAAACGGTGAGTAATAGTCCATGAAACGGGCGAATCGGCCAAAACTGCAGTGTTGATGACCGACACGTAAGCGCACCTTAGGGTTGAATAACTATGGAAATCACTCAGGACCCCAAAGCGGTGAATAATAGTCCATGAAGCGGGCGAATCGGCCAAAACTGCGAGTGTTGATGACCCGACACGTAAGCGCACCTTGTGTTAGTTAACTATGGAAATAACTCAGGACCCCAAAGCGGTGAGTAATAGTCCATGAAGCGGGCGAATCGGCCAAAAGCGCGATTGTTGATGACCGACACGTAAACGCACCCTACGGTTCGTTAATCGTGGAAATCACTCCGGGACCCAAAACAGTGAGTAATAGTCCATGAAACGGGCCAGAATCGGCCAAAACTGCCAGTGTTGATGACCGAGACGTAAGCGCACCTTGGGGTTCAATAACTATGGAAATCGCTCTGGGACCCCAAAACGGTGAGTAATAATCCATCCAACGGGCCAGAATCGGCAAAAACCGCGAGTGTTGATGGCCAGACATGTAAGCGCACCTTGGGGTCCAATAACTATGGAAATCGCTCAGGACCCCAAAGCGGTGAATAATAGTCCATGAAGCGGGCGAGAATCGGCCAAAACTGCAGTGTTGATGGCCGACACGTAAAGCACACCCAGGGTTCGTTAATCGTGGAAATCACTCGGGACCCCAAAATGTTAGTTAGTCCATGAATAGGGCCAAAATCGGCCAAAACTTCCGGTTGCGACAATCGCCCAAAACTGCGAGTGTTGATGGCCAAACACGTAAGCGCACCCTAGGGTTAGTTAATCGTGGAAATCACTCAGGACCCCAAAGCGGTGAGTAATAGTCCATGAAGCGGGCGAGAATCGGCCAAAATTGCGGTGTTGATGACCAACACGTAAGCGCAACAGCGTTCAATAACTATGGAAATCGCCGAGACCTCAAAGCGGTGAGTAATAATCCAAGAAAGCGGGCGAATCGGCCAAAACAGCGATTGTTGATGACCGGCCAGTAAACACACCCTAGGGTTCGTTAATCATGGAAATCACTCAGGGACCCCAAAACAAAGAGTTATAGTCCATGAAACGGGCCAGAATAAGCCAAAACTGCGGTGTTGATGGCCCAGATATGTAAGCGCACCTTGGGGTTCAATAACTATGGAAATCGCTCTGGGACCCCAAAACGGTGAGTAATAGTCCATCCAACGGGCCAGAATCGGCCAAAACTGCCAGTGTTGATGACCGACATGTAAGCGCACCTTGGGGTCAAATAACTATGGAAATCGCTCCGGGACCCCAAAACGGTGAATAATAGTCCATGAAGCGGGCGAGAATCGGCCAAAGCTGCGAGTGTTGATGGCCAAATAACACGTAAATCGCGCACCCCGGTGTTAGTTAACCGTGGAAATCACTGCGAGGGACCCCAAAGCAGTGAGTAATAGTCCATGAAGCGGGCGAGAATCGGCCAAAACTGCGAGTGATGATGGCCAAACGCGTAAGCGCACCTAGGGTTCGTTAATCGTGGAAATCACTCCGGGACCCTAAAGCGGTGAGTAAAGTCCATATAGCGGGCGAGAATCGGCCAAAATTGCAGTGTTGATGCCCGACACGTAAGCGCAACTTGGCGTTCAATAACTATGAAAATCGCCGAGACCTCAAAGCGGTGAGTAATAATCCAAGAAACGGGCCAGAATCGGCCAAAACAGCGATTGTTGATGACCGGCCAATAAACACACCCTAGGGTTCGTTAATCATGGAAGTCACTCCGGGACCCCAAAAGAACGAGTTATAGTCCATGAAACGGGCCAGAATAGGCCAAAACTGCCAGTGTTGATGACCGATATGTAAGCGCACCTTGGGGTTCAATAACTATGGAAATTGCTTCGGGACCTCAAAACGGTGAGTAATAATCCAAGAAACGGGCCAGAATCAGCCAAAACTGCGAGTGTTGATGACCGACACATAAGACACACCAGGGTTAGTTAATCGTGGAAATCACTCCGGGACCCCAAAACAGTTAGTTATAGTCCATGAAACGGGCCAGAATCGGCCAAAACATCCAGTGTTGATGACCAACATGTAAGCGCACCATGGGGTCCAATAACTATGGAAATCTCTGGGACCTCAAAATGGTGAATAATAATCCAAGAATCGGGCCAGAATAAGCCAAAACTACGACTGTTGATGACCGACACGTAAACGCACCCTAGGGTTCGTTGATCGTGGAAATCACTGCGGGACCCAAAATAGTGAGCAATAGTCCATGAAACGGGCGAATCGGCCAAAAGCTGCGATGTTGATGGCCGAGGCGTAAAGCGCACCTTGGGGTTCAATAACTATGGAAATCGCTCTGGGACCCCAAAGCGGTGAGTAGTAGTCCATCAACGAGCGAGAATCGGCCAAAGCTGCGGTGTTGATGACCGACATGTAAGCGCACCTTGGGGTTGAATAACTATGCAAATCGCTCGGGACCCCAAAGCGGTGAATAATAGTCCATGAAGCGGGCGCGAATCGGCCAAAGCTGCGAGTGTTGATGACCGACACGTAAAGCGCACCCGGTGTTAGTTAAGCGTGGAAATCACTCGGGACCCCAAAGCGGTGAGTAATAGTCCATGAAGCGGGCGAGAATCGGCCAAAACTGCGATGTGATGACCGACACGTAAGCGCACCCTAGAGTTCGTTGACCGTGGAAATCACTCGGGACCCAAAAGCGGTGAGTAATAGTCAATGAAGCGGGCGAGAATCGGCCAAAACGCTGCGATGTTGATGGCCGAGGCGTAAGCGCACCTTGGGGTTCAATAACTATGGAAATCGCTCTGGGACCCCAAAACGGTGAGTACTAGTCCATCCAACGGGCCAGAATCGGCCAAAACTGCCAGTGTTGATGACCGACATGTAAGCGCACCTTGGGGTCCAATAACTATGGAAATCACTCCGGGACCCCAAAACGGTGAATAGTAGTCCATGAAACGGGCCAGAATCGGCCAAAACTGCCAGTGTTGATGACCGACACGTAAACACAGCCCAGGGTTCGTTAATCGTGGAAATCACTCCGGGACCCCAAAAATGTTAGTTAGTCCATGAAACGGGCCAAAATCGGCCAAAACTTCCAGTGTTGATAACCGACAATCGCCCAAAACTGCGAGTGTTGATGGCCAAACACGTAAAGCGCACTCGGGGTTAGTTAATCGTGGAAATCACTCGGGACCCCAAAGCGGTGAGTAATAGTCCATGAAGCGGGCGAGAATCGGCCAAAACTGCGATGTGATGATGGCACGCGTGAGTAAAAGCGCACCTAGGGTTCAATAATTAATCGTGGAAATCACTCGGGACCCCAAAGCGGTGAGTAATAGTCCATGAAAGCGGGCGAATCGGCCAAAAAGTGTTGATGCCAACCGTAAGCGTTGGGTTGATTAATCGTGGAAATCACTCGGGACCCCAAAGCGGTGAGTAATAGTCCATGAAAAATCGGCCAAAAGCTGCGGTGTTGATGACCGACAAAGCGCACCTTGGGTTCAATAACTATGGAAATCGCTCGGGACCCCAAAGCGGTGAATAATAGTCCATGAAGCGGGCAGAATCGGCCAAAAGCTTGAGTGTTGATGGCGAAAGCGCACCTAGGGTTCGTTAATCATGGAAATCACTCGGGACCCCAAAGCGGTGAGTAATAGTCCATGCCAAAACTGCGGTGTTGATGACCGACACGTAAGCGCACCCTAGGGTTGTTAATGTGGAAATGGACCCCAAAGCGGTGAGTAATAGTCCATGAAGCGGGCGAGAATCGGCCAAAATTGCGGTGTTGATTCGGGGTTAGGTTAATCGTGGAAATCACTCAGGACGCAGCGGTGAGTAATAGTCCTATGAGCGTTCAATAACTATGGAAATCGCTTCGAGACCTCAAAACAGTGAGTAATAATCCAAGAAACGGGCCAGAATCGGCCAAAACAGCGATTGTTGATGACCGGCCAGTAAACACACCCTAGGGTTCGTTAATCATGGAAATCACTCAGGGACCCCAAAACAAAGAGTTATAGTCCATGAAACGGGCCAGAATAGGCGAAAACTGCAGTGTTGATGACCGATATGTAAGCGCACCTTGGGGTTCAATAACTATGGAAATCGCTCTAGGACCCCAAAACGGTGAGTAATAGTCCATCCAACGGGCCAGAATCGGCCAAAACTGCCAGTGTTGATGACCGACATGTAAGCGCACCTTGGGGTCAAATAACTATGGAAATCGCTCCGGGACCCCAAAACGGTGAATAATAGTCCATGAAACGGGCCAGAATCGGCCAAAACTGCGAGTGTTGATGGCCGACACGTAAAGCGCACCCAGTGTTAGTTAACGTGGAAATCACTCGGGACCCCAAAGCGGTGAGTAATAGTCCATGAAAGCGGGCGAGAATCGGCCAAAACTGCGATGATGATGGCCGACGCGTAAGCGCACCTAGGGTTCGTTAATCGTGGAAATCACTCCGGGACCCTAAAGCGGTGAGTAAAAGTCCATAAGCGGGCGAGAATCGGCCAAAATTGCCAGTGTTGATGACCGACACGTAAGCGCAACTTGGCGTTCAATAACTATGAAAATCGCTTCGAGACCTCAAAACAGTGAGTAATAATCCAAGAAACGGGCCAGAATCGGCCAAAACAGCGATTGTTGATGACCGGCCAATAAACACACCCTAGGGTTCGTTAATCATGGAAATCACTCGGGACCCCAAAAGAACGAGTTATAGTCCATGAAACGGGCCAGAATAGGCCAAAACTGCCAGTGTTGATGACCGATATGTAAGCGCACCTTGGGGTTCAATAACTATGGAAATTGCTTCGGGACCTCAAAACGGTGAGTAATAATCCAAGAAACGGGCCAGAATCAGCCAAAACTGCGAGTGTTGATGATGACCGACACATAAGACACACGGGGTTAGTTAATCGTGGAAATCACTCAGGACCCCAAAGCAGTTAGTTATAGTCCATGAAGCGGGCGAATCGGCCAAAACATCCGATGTTGATGACCAACATGTAAGCGCACCATGGGGTCCAATAACTATGGAAATCTCTCGGGACCTCAAAATGGTGAATAATAATCCAAGAATCGGGCGAGAATAAGCCAAAACTACATTGTTGATGGCCGACACGTAAAGCGCACCCTAGGGTTCGTTGATCGTGGAAATCACTCGGGACCCAAAATAGTGAGCAATAGTCCATGAAACGGGCCAGAATCGGCCAAAACTGCCAGTGTTGATGACCGAGACGTAAGCGCACCTTGGGGTTCAATAACTATGGAAATCGCTCTGGGACCCCAAAACGGTGAGTAGTAGTCCATCCAACGAGCCAGAATCGGCCAAAACTGCCAGTGTTGATGGCCGACATGTAAGCGCACCTTAGGGTTGAATAACTATGCAAATCGCTCAGGACCCCAAAACGGTGAATAATAGTCCATGAAACGGGCCAGAATCGGCCAAAACTGCGAGTGTTGATGACCGACACGTAAACGCACCCCAGTGTTCGTTAAACGTGGAAATCACTCCGGGACCCCAAAACAGTGAGTAATAGTCCATGAAACGGGCCAGAATCGGCCAAAACTGCCAGTGATGATGACCGACACGTAAACGCACCCTAGAGTTCGTTGACCGTGGAAATCACTCCGGGACCCAAAGCGGTGGAAATCACTCGGGGACCCAAAATGTTGTGAGTAATAGTCAATAAAGCGGGCAAAGCGGTGAATACTAGTCCCAAAACTGCTGCGGTGTTGATGGCCGAGGCGTAAGCGCACCTTGGGGTTCAATAACTATGGAAATCGCTCGGGACCCCAAAGCGGTGAGTAATAGTCCATGAAACGCGGGCCAGAATCGGCCAAAACTGCGAGGGTGTTGATGGCCAGGACATGTAAGCGCACCTTGGGGTCCAATAACTATGGAAATCACTCGGGACCCCAAAGCGGTGAATAATAGTCCATGAAGCGGGCGAGAATCGGCCAAAACTGCGATGTTGATTGATAAGCGCACCATGGGGTCCAATAACTATGGAAATCTCGGGAAACGTTAGTTAATCGTGGAAATCACTCAGGAACCCAAAGCGGTGAGTAATAGTCCATGAAGCGGGCAGAATCGGCCAAAACTGCGAGTGTTGATTCGTTAAGCGTGGAAATGGAAATCACTCGGGACCCCAAAGCGGTGAGTAATAGTCCATGAAGCGGGCAAATCGGCCAAAACTGCGAGTGTTGATGGCCGACACGTAGCGCGAGGGTTGATAATCGTGGAAATCACTCCGGGACCCCAAAGCGGTGAGTAATAGTCCATGAAGCGGGCGAATCGGCCAAAACTGCGTGTTGATGACCGACACGTAATCGCGCACCTAGGGTTCGTTAATCGTGGAAATCACTCCGGGACCCCAAAACAGTGAGTAATAGTCCATGAAACGGGCCAGAATCGGCCAAAATTGCCAGTGTTGATGACCAACACGTAAGCGCAACTTGGCGTTCAATAACTATGGAAATCGCTTCGAGACCTCAAAACAGTGAGTAATAATCCAAGAAACGGGCCAGAATCGGCCAAAACAGCGATTGTTGATGACCGGCCAGTAAACACACCCTAGGGTTCGTTAATCATGGAAATCACTCAGGGACCCCAAAACAAAGAGTTATAGTCCATGAAACGGGCCAGAATAGGCGAAAACTGCCAGTGTTGATGACCGATATGTAAGCGCACCTTGGGGTTCAATAACTATGGAAATCGCTCTGGGACCCCAAAACGGTGAGTAATAGTCCATCCAACGGGCCAGAATCGGCCAAAACTGCCAGTGTTGATGACCGACATGTAAGCGCACCTTGGGGTCAAATAACTATGGAAATCGCTCAGGACCCCAAAGCGGTGAATAATAGTCCATGAAAGCGGGCGAGAATCGGCCAAAACTGCGAGTGTTGATGGCCCGACACGTAAGCGCACCCAGTGTTAGTTAACCGTGGAAATCACTCAGGACCCCAAAGCAGTGAGTAATAGTCCATGAAGCGGGCGAGAATCGGCCAAAACTGCGATGATGATGGCCGCACGTAAGCGCACCCTAGGGTTCGTTAATCGTGGAAATCACTCCGGGACCCTAAAACAGTGAGTAAAAGTCCATAAGCGGGCGAGAATCGGCCAAAATTGCCAGTGTTGATGACCGACACGTAAGCGCAACTTGGCGTTCAATAACTATGAAAATCGCTTCGAGACCTCAAAACAGTGAGTAATAATCCAAGAAACGGGCCAGAATCGGCCAAAACAGCGATTGTTGATGACCGCCAATAAACACACCCTAGGGTTCGTTAATCATGGAAATCACTCCGGGACCCCAAAAGAACGAGTTATAGTCCATGAAACGGGCCAGAATAGGCCAAAACTGCCAGTGTTGATGACCGATATGTAAGCGCACCTTGGGGTTCAATAACTATGGAAATTGCTTCGGGACCTCAAAACGGTGAGTAATAATCCAAGAAACGGGCCAGAATCAGCCAAAACTGCGAGTGTTGATGACCGACACATAAGACACACGAGGTTAGTTAATCGTGGAAATCACTCCGGGACCCCAAAACAGTTAGTTATAGTCCATGAAACGGGCCAGAATCGGCCAAAACATCCAGTGTTGATGACCAACATGTAAGCGCACCATGGGGTCCAATAACTATGGAAATCGCTCTGGGACCTCAAAATGGTGAATAATAATCCAAGAATCGGGCCAGAATAAGCCAAAACTACATTGTTGATGGCCGACACGTAAAAGCGCACCCTAGGGTTCGTTGATCGTGGAAATCATTGCGGGACCCAAAATAGTGAGCAATAGTCCATGAAACGGGCCAGAATCGGCCAAAACTGCCGGTGTTGATGACCGAGACGTAAGCGCACCTTGGGGTTCAATAACTATGGAAATCGCTCTGGGACCCCAAAACGGTGAGTAGTAGTCCATCCAACGAGCCAGAATCGGCCAAAACTGCCAGTGTTGATGACCGACATGTAAGCGCACCTTGGGGTCGAATAACTATGCAAATCGCTCCGGGACCCCAAAGCGGTGAATAATAGTCCATGAAGCGGCGAGAATCGGCCAAAGCTGCGAGTGTTGATGGCCGACACGTAAGCGCACCCAGTGTTAGTTAAGCGTGGAAATCACTCAGGACCCCAAAGCGGTGAGTAATAGTCCATGAAGCGGGCGAGAATCGGCCAAAACTGCGATGATGATGGCCCGACGTAAAGCGCACCCTAGAGTTCGTTGACCGTGGAAATCACTCAGGACCCAAAGCGGTGAGTAATAGTCCATGAAGCGGGCGAGAATCGGCCAAAGCTGCGGTGTTGATGGCCGAGGCGTAAAGCGCACCTTGGGGTTCAATAACTATGGAAATCGCTCTGGGACCCCAAAGCGGTGAGTACTAGTCCATCAACGGGCGAATCGGCCAAACTGCGCGGTGTTGATGGCCGACATGTAAGCGCACCTTGGGGTCCAATAACTATGGAAATCGCTCAGGACCCCAAAACGGTGAATAATAGTCCATGAAACGGGCCAGAATCGGCCAAAACTGCGAGTGTTGATGACCGACACGTAAACGCAACCCAGGGTTCGTTAATCGTGGAAATCACTCCGGGACCCCAAAAATGTTAGTTAGTCCATGAAACGGGCCAAAATCGGCCAAAACTTCCAGTGTTGATAACCGACAATCGCCCAAAACTGCGAGTGTTGATGACCGACACGTAAACGCACCTCAGGGTTCATTAATCGTGGAAATCACTCCGGGACCCCAAAACGGTGAGTAATAGTCCATGAAACGGGCCAGAATCGGCCAAAACTGCCAGTGTTGATGACTGGCATGTAAGCGCACCATGGGGTCCAATAACTATGGAAATCTCTCAGGACCCCAAATGGTGAATAATAGTCCATGAAACGGGCGAGAATCGGCCAAAAGCTGCGAGTGTTGATGGCCGACACGTCGCGCACCCAGTGTTAGTTAATCGTGGAAATCACTCGGGACCCCAAAGCGGTGAGTAATAGTCCATGAAGCGGGCCAAAATCGGCCAAAACTGCGGTGTTGATGGACCGACATGTAAGCGCACCTTGGGGTCTAATAACTATGGAAATCGCTCAGGACCCCAAAGCGGTGAATAATAGTCCATGAAGCGGGCGAGAATCGGCCAAAACTGCGAGTGTTGATGGCCGACACAAAGTAAACGCACCCTAGGGTTAGTTAATCGTGGAAATCACTCGGGACCCCAAAAATGTGAGTAATAGTCCATGAAGCGGGCCGAATCGGCCAAAACTTGCGGTGTTGATGACAATCGCCCAAAACTGCGAGTGTTGATGGACCGACACGTAAGCGCACCTCGGGTTCGTTAATCGTGGAAATCACTCCGGGACCCCAAAGCGGTGAGTAATAGTCCATGAAGCGGGCGAGAATCGGCCAAAATTGCGGTGTTGATGACCAACACGTAAGCGCAAACAGCGTTCAATAACTATGGAAATCGCCGAGACCTCAAAGCGGTGAGTAATAATCCAAAAGCGGGCGAGAATCGGCCAAAACAGCGATTGTTGATGACCGCGATAAACACACCCTAGGGTTCGTTAATCATGGAAATCACTCAGGGACCCCAAAACAAAGAGTTATAGTCCATGAAACGGGCCAGAATCAGCCAAAACTGCCAGTGTTGATGACCGATATGTAAGCGCACCTTGGGGTTCAATAACTATGGAAATCGCTCTGGGACCCCAAAACGGTGAGTAATAGTCCATCCAACGGGCCAGAATCGGCCAAAACTGCCAGTGTTGATGACCGACATGTAAGCGCACCTTGGGGTCAAATAACTATGGAAATCGCTCCGGGACCCCAAAACGGTGAATAATAGTCCATGAAACGGGCCAGAATCGGCCAAAACTGCGAGTGTTGATGACCGACACGTAAACGCACCCCAGTGTTCGTTAACCGTGGAAATCACTCCGGGACCCCAAAACGGTGAGTAATAGTCCATGAAGCGGGCGCGAATCGGCCAAAACTGCGATGATGATGACCGCGCGTAAGCGCACCCTAGGGTTCGTTAATCGTGGAAATCACTCGGGACCCTAAAGCGGTGAGTAAAAGTCCATATAGCGGGCGAGAATCGGCCAAAATTGCGAGTGTTGATGGCCGACACGTAAAGCGCAACTTGGCGTTCAATAACTATGAAAATCGCCGAGACCTCAAAGCGGTGAGTAATAATCCAAGAAAGCGGGCGAGAATCGGCCAAAACAGCGATTGTTGATGACCGGCCAGTAAACACACCCTAGGGTTCGTTAATCATGGAAATCACTCAGGGACCCCAAAACAAAGAGTTATAGTCCATGAAACGGGCCAGAATAGGCCAAAACTGCCAGTGTTGATGACCGATATGTAAGCGCACCTTGGGGTTCAATAACTATGGAAATTGCTTCGGGGCCTCAAAACAGTGAGTAATAATCCAAGAAACGGGCCAGAATCAGCCAAAACTGCGAGTGTTGATGACCGACACATAAGACACCCCAGGTTAGTTAATCATGGAAATCACTCCGGGACCCCAAAACAGTTAGTTATAGTCCATGAAACGGGCCAGAATCGGCCAAAACTTCCAGTGTTGATGACCAACATGTAAGCGCACCATGGGGTCCAATAACTATGGAAATCGCTCTGGGACCTCAAAATGGTGAATAATAATCCAAGAATCGGGCCAGAATAAGCCAAAACTGCGACTGTTGATGACCGACACGTAAACGCACCCTAGGGTTCGTTGATCGTGGAAATCACTCCGGGACCCAAAACAGTGAGTAATAGTCCATGAAACGGGCCAGAATCGGCCAAAACTGCCAGTGTTGATGACCGAGACGTAAGCGCACCTTGGGGTTCAATAACTATGGAAATCGCTCTGGGACCCCAAAACGGTGAGTAATAGTCCATCCAACGGGCCAGAATCGGCCAAAACTGCCAGTGTTGATGACCGACATGTAAGCGCACCATGGTGTGCAATAACTATGGAAATCGCTCAGGGGCCCCAAAACGGTGAATAATAGTCCATGAAACGGGCCAGAATCGGCCAAAACTGCGAGTGTTGATGACCGACACGTAAACGCACCCAGTGTTCGTTAAACGTGGAAATCACTCCGGGACCCCAAAACAGTGAGTTATAGTCCATGAAACGGGCCAGAATCGGCCAAAACTGCCAGTGATGATGACCGACACACCCTAGGGTTCGTTGACCGTGGAAATCACTCCGGGACCCAAAACAGTGAGTAATAGTCCATGAAACGGGCCAGAATCGGCCAAAACTGCCAGTGTTGATGACCGAGACGTAAGCGCACCTTGGGGTTCAATAACTATGGAAATCGCTCTGGGACCCCAAAACGGTGAGTAATAGTCCATCCAACGGGCCAGAATCGGCCAAAACTGCCAGTGTTGATGACCGACATGTAAGCGCACCTTGGGGTCCAATAACTATGGAAATCGCTCCGGGACCCCAAAACGGTGAATAATAGTCCATGAAACGGGCCAGAATCGGCCAAAACTGCCAGTGTTGATGACCGACACGTAAACACAGCCCAGGGTTCGTTAATCGTGGAAATCACTCCGGGACCCCAAAAATGTTAGTTAGTCCATGAAACGGGCCAAAATCGGCCAAAACTTCCAGTGTTGATAACCGACAATCGCCCAAAACTGCGAGTGTTGATGACCGACACGTAAACGCACCTCAGGGTTCGTTAATCGTGGAAATCACTCCGGGACCCCAAAACAGTGAGTAATAGTCCATGAAACGGGCCAGAATCGGCCAAAACTGCCAGTGTTGATGACCGACATGTAAGCGCACCATGGGGTCCAATAACTATGGAAATCGCTCTGGGACCCCAAAATGGTGAATAATAGTCCATGAAACGGGCCAGAATCGGCCAAAACTGCGAGTGTTGATGACCGACACGTAAACGCACCCCAGTGTTAGTTAATCGTGGAAATCACTCTGGGACCCCAAAACAGTGAGTAATAGTCCATGAAACGGGCCAGAATCGGCCAAAACTGCCAGTGTTGATGACCGACATGTAAGCGCACCTTGGGGTCCAATAACTATGGAAATCGCTCCGAGACCCCAAAACGGTGAATAATAGTCCATGAAACGGGCAAGAATCGGCCAAAACTGCGAGTGTTGATGACCGACACGTAAACGCACCCTAGGGTTGGTTAATCGTGGAAATCACTCGGGACCCCAAAGCGGTGAGTAATAGTCCATGAAGCGGGCGAGAATCGGCCAAAACTGCGATGTTGATGGCCGATCGACACGTAAAGCGCACCCTAGGGTTCGTTAATCGTGGAAATCACTCAGGACCCCAAAGCGGTGAGTAATAGTCCATGAAGCGGGCGAGAATCGGCCAAAATTGCAGTGTTGATGACCAACACGTAAGCGCAACAGCGTTCAATAACTATGGAAATCGCCGAGACCTCAAAGCGGTGAGTAATAATCCAGAAGCGGGCGAGAATCGGCCAAAACAGCGATTGTTGATGACCGGCGATAAACACACCCTAGGGTTCGTTAATCATGGAAATCACTCGGGACCCCAAAACAAAGAGTTATAGTCCATGAAGCGGGCGAATAGCCAAAACTGCGGTGTTGATGACCGATATGTAAGCGCACCTTGGGGTTCAATAACTATGGAAATCGCTCAGGACCCCAAAGCGGTGAGTAATAGTCCATCAACGGGCGAGAATCGGCCAAAACTGCGATGTTGATGACCGACATGTAAGCGCACCTTGAGGGTCAAATAACTATGGAAATCGCTCGGGACCCCAAAGCGGTGAATAATAGTCCATGAAGCGGGCGAGAATCGGCCAAAAGCTGCGAGTGTTGATGGCCGACACGTAAAGCGCACCCATTGTTAGTTAACCGTGGAAATCACTCGGGACCCCAAAGCGGTGAGTAATAGTCCATGAAGCGGGCGAGAATCGGCCAAAACTGCGATGATGATGGCCCGCGCGTAAAGCGCACCCTAGGGTTCGTTAATCGTGGAAATCACTCCGGGACCCTAAAACAGTGAGTAAAAGTCCATGTAACGGGCCAGAATCGGCCAAAATTGCCAGTGTTGATGACCGACACGTAAGCGCAACTTGGCGTTCAATAACTATGAAAATCGCTTCGAGACCTCAAAACAGTGAGTAATAATCCAAGAAACGGGCCAGAATCGGCCAAAACAGCGATTGTTGATGACCGGCCAATAAACACACCCTAGGGTTCGTTAATCATGGAAGTCACTCCGGGACCCCAAAAGAACGAGTTATAGTCCATGAAACGGGCCAGAATAGGCCAAAACTGCCAGTGTTGATGACCGATATGTAAGCGCACCTTGGGGTTCAATAACTATGGAAATTGCTTCGGGACCTCAAAACGGTGAGTAATAATCCAAGAAACGGGCCAGAATCAGCCAAAACTGCGAGTGTTGATGACCGACACATAAGACACACCAGGGTTAGTTAATCGTGGAAATCACTCAGGACCCCAAAGCAGTTAGTTATAGTCCATGAAGCGGGCGAATCGGCCAAAACATCCGATGTTGATGACCAACATGTAAGCGCACCATGGGGTCCAATAACTATGGAAATCTCTCGGGACCTCAAAATGGTGAATAATAATCCAAGAATCGGGCGAATAAGCCAAAACTACATTGTTGATGGCCGACACGTAAGCGCACCCTAGGGTTCGTTGATCGTGGAAATCACTCGGGACCCAAAATAGTGAGCAATAGTCCATGAAGCGGGCGAGAATCGGCCAAAAGCGCGATGTTGATGGCCGAGGCGTAAAGCGCACCTTGGGGTTCAATAACTATGGAAATCGCTCTGGGACCCCAAAACGGTGAGTAATAGTCCATCCAACGGGCCAGAATCGGCCAAAACTGCCAGTGTTGATGACCGACATGTAAGCGCACCTTGGGGTCGAATAACTATGCAAATCGCTCCGGGACCCCAAAACGGTGAATAATAGTCCATGAAACGGGCCAGAATCGGCCAAAACTGCGAGTGTTGATGATCGACACGTAAACGCACCCCAGTGTTCGTTAAACGTGGAAATCACTCGGGACCCCAAAACAGTGAGTAATAGTCCATGAAACGGGCCAGAATCGGCCAAAACTGCCAGTGATGATGACCGACACGTAAACGCACCCTAGAGTTCGTTGACCGTGGAAATCACTCCGGGACCCAAAACAGTGAGTAATAGTCCATGAAACGGGCCAGAATCGGCCAAAACTGCCATGTTGATGGCCGAGGCGTAAAGCGCACCTTGGGGTTCAATAACTATGGAAATCGCTCTGGGACCCCAAAACGGTGAGTACTAGTCCATCCAACGGGCCAGAATCGGCCAAAACTGCCAGTGTTGATGACCGACATGTAAGCGCACCTTGGGGTCCAATAACTATGGAAATCGCTCGGGACCCCAAACCGGTGAATAATAGTCCATGAAACGGGCCAGAATCGGCCAAAACTGCTGCGGTGTTGATGACCGACACGTAAGCGGGCACAGCCAGTGTTGATGGCCGGTTAGTTAATCGTGGAAATCACTCCGGGACCCCAAAAATGTTAGTTAGTCCATGAAACGGTCCAAAATCGGCCAAGACTTCCAGCGTTGATAACCGACAATCGCCCAAAACTGCGAGTGTTGATGACCGACACGTAAACGCACCTCAGGGTTCGTTAATCGTGGAAATCACTCCGGGACCCCAAAACAGTGAGTAATAGTCCATGAAACGGGCCAGAATCGGCCAAAACTGCCAGTGTTGATGACCGACACGTAAGCGCACCATGGGGTCCAATAACTATGGAAATCTCTCTAGGACCCCAAAATGGTGAATAATAGTCCATGAAACGGGCCAGAATCGGCCAAAACTGCGAGTGTTGATGGCCAGACACGTAAACGCACCAGTGTTCGTTAATCGTGGAAATCACTCCGGAACCCCAAAACAGTGAGTAATAGTCCATGAAACGGGCCAAAATCGGCCAAAACTGCCAGTGTTGATGACCGACATGTAAGCGCACCTTGGGGTCTAATAACTATGGAAATCGCTCCGGGACCCCAAAACGGTGAATAATAGTCCATGAAACGGGCCAGAATCGGCCAAAACTGCGAGTGTTGATGACCGACACGTAAACGCACCTAGGGTTGGTTAATCGTGGAAATCACTCCGGGACCCCAAAACAGTGAGTAATAGTCCATGAAGCGGGCGAATCGCCAAAACTGCCAAAACTGCGATGATGATGGCCCGACACGTAAACGCACCCTAGGGTTCGTTAATCGTGGAAATCACTCCGGGACCCCAAAACAGTGAGTAATAGTCCATGAAGCGGGCGAATCGGCCAAAATTGCGGTGTTGATGACCAACACGTAAAGCGCAACAGCGTTCAATAACTATGGAAATCGCCGAGACCTCAAAGCGGTGAGTAATAATCCAAAAGCGGGCGAGAATCGGCCAAAACAGCGATTGTTGATGACCGGCCAGTAAACACACCCTAGGGTTCGTTAATCATGGAAATCACTCAGGGACCCCAAAACAAAGAGTTATAGTCCATGAAACGGGCCAGAATAGGCGAAAACTGCCAGTGTTGATGACCGATATGTAAGCGCACCTTGGGGTTCAATAACTATGGAAATCGCTCTAGGACCCCAAAACGGTGAGTAATAGTCCATCCAACGGGCCAGAATCGGCCAAAACTGCCAGTGTTGATGACCGACATGTAAGCGCACCTTGGGGTCAAATAACTATGGAAATCGCTCCGGGACCCCAAAACGGTGAATAATAGTCCATGAAACGGGCCAGAATCGGCCAAAACTGCGAGTGTTGATGACCGACACGTAAACGCACCCAGTGTTCGTTAACCGTGGAAATCACTCCGGGACCCCAAAACAGTGAGTAATAGTCAATGAAACGGGCCAGAATCGGCCAAAACTGCCAGTGATGATGACCGGCACGTAAACGCACCCTAGGGTTCGTTAATCGTGGAAATCACTCGGGACCCTAAAGCGGTGAGTAAAAGTCCATGAAGCGGGCGAATCGGCCAAAATTGCGATGTTGATGGCCGACACGTAAGCGCAACTTGGCGTTCAATAACTATGAAAATCGCTTCGAGACCTCAAAACAGTGAGTAATAATCCAAGAAACGGGCCAGAATCGGCCAAAACAGCGATTGTTGATGACCGGCCAATAAACACACCCTAGGGTTCGTTAATCATGGAAGTCACTCCGGGACCCCAAAAGAACGAGTTATAGTCCATGAAACGGGCCAGAATAGGCCAAAACTGCCAGTGTTGATGACCGATATGTAAGCGCACCTTGGGGTTCAATAACTATGGAAATTGCTTCGGGACCTCAAAACGGTGAGTAATAATCCAAGAAACGGGCCAGAATCAGCCAAAACTGCGAGTGTTGATGACCGACACATAAGACACACCAGGGTTAGTTAATCGTGGAAATCACTCCGGGACCCCAAAACAGTTAGTTATAGTCCATGAAACGGGCCAGAATCGGCCAAAACATCCAGTGTTGATGACCAACATGTAAGCGCACCATGGGGTCCAATAACTATGGAAATCTCTCTGGGACCTCAAAATGGTGAATAATAATCCAAGAATCGGGCCAGAATAAGCCAAAACTACGACTGTTGATGACCGACACGTAAACGCACCCTAGGGTTCGTTGATCGTGGAAATCACTGCGGGACCCAAAATAGTGAGCAATAGTCCATGAAACGGGCCAGAATCGGCCAAAACTGCCAGTGTTGATGACCGAGACGTAAGCGCACCTTGGGGTTCAATAACTATGGAAATCGCTCTAGGACCCCAAAACGGTGAATAATAGTCCATGAAACGCGCGAGAATCGGCCAAAACTGCGGTGTTGATGGCGACAGTAAGCGTTGATGGAAATCGCTCAGGACCCCAAAGCGGTGAATAATAGTCCATGAAGCGGGCGAATCGGCGCTGCGAGTGTTGATGGCCGACACGTGTTAGTGTTAGTTAAGCGTGGAAATCACTCAGGACCCCAAAGCGGTGAGTAATAGTCCATGAAACGGGCCAGAATCGGCCAAAACTGCCAGTGATGATGACCGACACGTAAACGCACCCTAGAGTTCGTTGACCGTGGAAATCACTCCGGGACCCAAAACAGTGAGTAATAGTCCATCCAACGGGCCAGAATCGGCCAAAACTGCCGTGTTGATGGCCGAGACCTAAGCGCACCTTGGGGTTCAATAACTATGGAAATCGCTCCCGGGACCCCAAAACGGTGAGTACTAGTCCATCAACGGGCGAATCGGCCAAAACTGCCAGTGTTGATGACCGACATGTAAGCGCACCTTGGGGTCCAATAACTATGGAAATCGCTCCGGGACCCCAAAACGGTGAATAATAGTCCATGAAACGGGCCAGAATCGGCCAAAACTGCGAGTGTTGATGACCGACACGTAAACACAGCCCAGGGTTCGTTAATCGTGGAAATCACTCCGGGACCCCAAAAATGTTAGTTAGTCCATGAAACGGGCCAAAATCGGCCAAAACTTCCAGTGTTGATAACCGACAATCGCCCAAAACTGCGAGTGTTGATGACCGACACGTAAACGCACCTCAGGGTTCGTTAATCGTGGAAATCACTCTGGGACCCCAAAACAGTGAGTAATAGTCCATGAAACGGGCCAGAATCGGCCAAAACTGCCAGTGTTGATGACTGGCATGTAAGCGCACCATGGGGTCCAACACTACTAGAAATCCCCTTATAGCCGACGGTCAAATTACCGTCGGATATTTTAGTTCACCGTCGGATATCCTTATAGCTGACGGTTCACCGTCAGCCATCTCCCGTCGGCTATGCTTCGTCGGCCATTACACTAATGACCGACGGTATGGTCGGCTAAAACCTTCACCCACGGTAATAAGCTGACGGTGAACCGTCGGATATATGTTGGTCGCGAGCCAGCTCGCGATAACATGACGACCCTTATAGCCGAGGGTCACCCGTCGGGGATATCATTTTCGACAGTTATTGCTCACCGTCGGATTTTATAATGGTCGACGGTATACTTCAACCGACAGGGTTAGTTACTACCTTGAGGAGAACCAAACCCTCAGCTAATATGATGGCTGACAGGTGATACACCTCTTTGGGGATTCTTTTATTTGAGAGTCCAATGAACACCGTCAATTTATAATTCGTGTATGGCATTAGTTACACCTCCTGTATTGCTTTGACCGAAGGGTGTTGCACAAGAGGGAAGTGTGATTCACAACGGGAAGCATTTTAGAATATTGGCTAAAATGTATCTCATAATTACGCAAGCACACATCACAAAAGACCATGATAATATATTTAACATAACCTCAGAAAGTATCACAAGCCCAATGAGTTGCATCCAATTTACATTGACCATAATAATCCATATTGGAAGTGTCAAACGCAAAACAAAATAGAAACTAAGATATTATTGTACAAAGATTTTGCATAAGCTAAATTTGCCATGAATTTCAGAACTTCTCTTTATTGCATTGCTTGAAGAGATCATCAAATCACCATCATTGCCATAGTTATCATAGTGCTCACCATATGGATCATCATTACCCTCGACATAGATGTCTTCTCTCTCTTTACCACCCTCTAGTCTGTCTTCACATTCCCAAAGAAACGGTAATACTAGTTGTAAGAGGAATGAAGTATGTAATGTACTTGAAATTTAGTTGACCTCCAAGAACCAAACTTAATATAATTGTTCAAATTTAATTGAACTATTACTTGGTGAGCGAAAGACCAACATGTGATGTATACAACTTTGAAATAGGAAGAGACTCGATGTGTACATGTAATGTCATGTAAATTAACAAAATCATAATTAGCATTATAGTTAGACCAAAATGGTCAAGTGATACATGTGAAAAAAATCTTAATCTGAAAGACAGTAGTTGTGTGGATAGTCAGTTCATTGGCTTTAACTTGAGAACATTTTACCATACTGTATGCTTTAACTTGTACAGCTGCTAGCATAAATGGGGTTAATTGGAATCGTGAAATTTGCAATTTTCTGCATGGCTCAACTAAGGTTTGAAGGTCATGATCTAATTTTTTTGAGAAAGAGGTTCTGATCTATTTCATTATGCAGTATAACCTGTGCTGATTTTCTAGGGACCTAGCTCCTCTAAAACTAGATTTTCTGTTAATGAAATACAACACTCACTGAAAAATACTGATCATCTGTGTATTGTTGATCTTTAAAAGATAGAAATATTTAGTTTGCCTCCCCAGTAACAAGTTTCTACAGTACATTTGCAGAGATGTGCATGTTTTTTTGTAGAGATGTGCATGTGAGAATGGAAAAACTGATGTTATAATTATGCTCAAAGTACGATGCAACAAACTGCAGATAGCACTACAACATATGCTTGTAATAAAGTGCAAGAAGCCAAGCGCATCATTATGCTCAAAGTAAGATGCAAAAAACTACAGTTTGGCTCCCTGATAGTTAGCTGGCTTTGATACTGCAACATGTTAAGAAGAGAAACTACAAAGTGGGGTTTCACCTTGCTGCAAGCCAATTAACCTACAAGAGATTATTCATACCAGATATGCAGAACAAACCTTAATGGCTTCAATATTTTCTGCTTGATATATGCAGCAGAGTGAAGTGATGTAAACTTGGCAAGTGATGTAATGAAAGCATCCCTTTGAGTCTTCATGGACATAGCTGCAGTGACAAGTATTGCACAGCGAAATCCCTCCGACGCGCTGGCATGCTGCATTCTAGCTGCTGCTTCATAGATGACTTGTCCATCTAATTCTGGTAACCCAGGGCGGTGGGGAAGAGATGGGAAAGGATAAGGGGTTAGTAACTAGATATTAATCATGGTCAAAGAAGAGTAAGTGATTGGCTAGCAAATCTATTTGATTGCTGACTGCACAATCTGAACTTTACACCTTTGAAAATGCATTAGACTCTTGCTCTTGGAAGTTTAGAACTACTATATTGTTGCTTTGTAAATACAGACATGCTCACTTGCTGCTTTTATTTTGGTGTGTAGGCAAAAGTTAGAACTGAACCACAATCTCAGGTTTAGGGATGCAAATGGCAACTGATCACAAAATGAATTAGAAACAAGTGCAACTCTGTAATTTTGAGCAAGAGAAAGAGAAGTACAGTTAGCTGTTTCGGATTTAAAGGACAATTCCGCCTTTCACGGATGCAAAATAATTTTTATCTGCTCACTACTTGAAAAAAATTAACACAAGTTTATACCACCAGTGAAACATCTTAGGCATTACATTGATTTTGGTCATATATCATTAGATAGGTATCGCCCCCGGTTGTAATCCTCCTATTCCACTATACAACAAACTCTCAAAAGAAAAACACAACACTTATTTGTTTGCATAATCATTTGCTAAAGCTTCCAGCGCCTAAACGTACTTATGCTGCTGAATAAGAATAGTTTATTTTGTTGTCAACAATGTCATGGTGCAGCAAATCGTTTGCTGTAGGTGTGGAGAAAAGCAACAAGGCAATAAGAGATAATGTGTTCTTCGTGGAAATACATATGCTGAGGCATCCAGGATTCGTGGTCATCCCTCTTCAACACTACCTACAAGAACATTCAGGAAGCGGAGGAGTGCAATTACAATCTTAGAATCAGAAATCCAAAATTGCAAGAGGGGGGACGTAAAAAATACTTAATTTATTTGTCGTTCGTCCAGATGCAAAGGATCCAGCAGCATATCAATGAAGAATGAGATGTGAATGTAAGATTTACGGGAGACACGGCGGCTGGACGAACCTTCAAAAGGAGTTCTTGTAGGAGGGGCGACAGTTGGTAAAAGATCAAGAGAAGATAATTGTCGGCCATGGAAACACCATGTTTAGGTTCGGACATTGCCTCCACAGCAGCAGATCCGGATTCATGGCATCGGCAATGGCTCCAGCTCTGTGGCGGCCATGACACGGCCTGGATGACTGCTCCAGTTGAGTAAGCGACCACAACGGTTGGCCTCAATGGCGTGGCAGGCTCCCCTTCGAGTCATGAGTAACCATCCGCCCACGCCAGCGGCAGCCTCGAGCACGAGCACGCAATGGCGCGCGCCGCTTCTTCTCGGGGGGGCGGCTTGGGCGACAATGGAGGGGGAATCAGAGGCCGGCCATTTTTTTCTCTTCCTAATATTGAGGAGGTGGGTATCGTGCGACGTGGGCTGTTAGTTTTCCGCTGGGGGAATTTGTTTTAGCTGCCGGGTGTTTTTAGTACGTGGAGGACCTTAGTTGTTCCCGTTTGCTTGCGTGGTGATATTTTTGGAAGAAATTATCTGTTCATCAATCTTAGCAGTAAAAAGAACACTATCCATCCACACGCGCCCGTTGCTAAAATTCCGCAGCACCATGCCGCCGGGATCCGTCGTCGGCCTTGTCGTAGATGTAACACCGCTTCCCTCTTGTCCCCTCAGCTAGCACTCTCCAAAACGCTGGCCTCCGGAGAGAACGACACCGAAGGCGTCGTCATCGTCTGATCCTATAGACCAAGATCTAGGGTTTCCCCCGGAACATCCCGATCGAGTTGACGTGACCTGCAACAACGATGCCTCGAGAAGGAAGCGGTGTAAGAGACACCACCATCGTCCGCCAAGACCGCAGTCAGGTGTGGTTTTCATCGGATGCCGCATCATCCCGATCTCGCGGCTTGCTGGAACCGCGCGGAGCTTCGCCATGAAGACATATATGTAGCCACTGGTTCTCCGACAGAGATCCTCCATCCCCTCACGGAGCCCTATCACGCCGCCAACCATCCACATGAAGAGTTGGCGACGGATCTGGTGGGTCCAGATCATGCCGCCACCATGACCACCATCGCCGGAGACCTTGGATCCTGTGGGTCATGGAGGTAGCGCGACGCCCGACGACCAGGGCCCCCGGTCGTTGCGCCTGATTCCCTCCCGCCACGCCCGGCCAAGACGAGGAGATCGCCGCGCGTCCAGATCCTGGTTCCTTGGCGCTCGCGCTCGCTGCCACCGCGTCCTAAGCGGCGGCAGTGGTGGATGGGGAAGCATAGTCGCGAGGTCTCTGGCGGCGTGGCGTTCGCCCAGCATCGCCCGGAGACGACAGCGAGGTCAGGATGTGCCTTCTGAGAATGCTCTTTTGCCTTGGATGATTGTGTTTGTGTTGCAGGTTCCTTCGTCGTCAACTTACTTTGGTTAAGTCTATCTTTATTGAAATAGACAAAGATGCATGCAGGACATAAATATTTTCATATTTAATGTATGCGACTCTATAACGCTAAAACATTTTAACTGTTATGCCCATTCATATTCAGCAATGAATTAAGAAAATTTGTATTTAGCCTCTTCACAGCTATACTCTAGTCAATATTGTCTTTCATCATCAGCTAGGTCAAGATATATCTCACATAGCGCTTGGTCAAATCGCACATGGTATAAATATCATATTCTCCCTCAAAGGGCAAAAAAAAACACTTGTATGGTTGTCCTGGACAAGGTCGTATATCACCCTCTGCCGCTAGTAAAGTTGATTTAGAAAGACATTCTTGATGCATTAACCTGTCGTTTAACTCACTTGTCGTCATTTACAACCAATAGCAATGTAGAACCTAATAGTTAGATTTTATTTAGACAAAAAATATTTTGGATAAAACCATCGATGATTCCACATGTTTATCCCCCATGACCGTTCAAGCAGATAAGCGAGAGTGAAACACAACCATCGGTTATTGCTATCCCTCATCGGTTATTCCTTTTAATAACCGAGAGTCACAAACATACCGTTGGCCATTTGCACTAATAACCGAAAGTTCTGTTTAGACCGTCGGCTATGCAACTTCAGCGACGGGTATTAAATGCAATCCCCATCGGTCTAGACAAAACCGCCGGATATTAGTATGCACCATCGGGCTTTATGTTGAATAACCGAGAGTTGGATTTCCCCGTCGGGAAATTTTGTATACCGTCGGTTATTCATAGTCATACATGAGGGTTGGCGATAACTGACACCTATTTGTGCTACCGTCGGTTAATATAGTAATAACCGACGGCCCGTCGGTTATTTGATTTCACCGTCGGAAATATGGGAATTTCTAGTAGTGCAATAACTATGGAAATCTCTCTGGGACCCCAAAATGGTGAATAATAGTCCATGAAACAGGCCAGAATCGGCCAAAACTGTGAGTGTTGATGACAGACACGTAAACGCACCCAGTGTTCGTTAATCGTGGAAATCACTCCGGAAGCCCAAAACAGTGAGTAATAGTCCATGAAACGGGCCAAAATCGGCCAAAACTGCCGGTGTTGATGACCGACATGTAAGCGCACCTTAGGGTCTAATAACTATGGAAATCGCTCGGGACCCCAAAGCGGTGAACAATAGTCCATGAACGGGCGAGAATCGCCAAAAGCTGCGAAGTGTTGATGACCGACACGTAAACGCACCCTAGGGTTCGTTAATCGTGGAAATCACTCCGGGACCCCAAAACGGTGAGTAATAGTCCATGAAACGGGCCAGAATCGGCCAAAATTGCGAGTGTTGATGACCAACACGTAAGCGCAACTAGGCGTTCAATAACTATGGAAATCGCCGAGACCTCAAAGCGGTGAGTAATAATCCAAGAAAGCGGGCGAGAATCGGCCAAAACAGCGATTGTTGATGACCGTCCAGTAAACACACCCTAGGGTTCGTTAATCATGGAAATCACTCAGGGACCCCAAAACAAAGAGTTATAGTCCATAAACGGGCTGAATAGGCGAAACTGCCGGTGTTGATGACCGATATGTAAGCGCACCTTGGGGTTGAGTAACTATGGAAATCGCTCTGGGACCCCAAAACGGTGAGTAATAGTCCATCCAACGGGCCAGAATCGGCCAAAACTGCCAGTGTTGATGACCGACATGTAAGCGCACCTTGGGGTCAAATAACTATGGAAACGCTCCGGGACCCCAAAACGGTGAATAATAGTCCATGAAACGGGCCAAAATCGGCCAAAACTGCGAGTGTTGATGACCGACACGTAAACGCACTCGGTGTTAGATTAACAAGTGGTGAAAGTGCAACTAATCCCGGGTGGTTTTGGTAATTAATAACAACATATATATCATTGAACTAATTATTTCTTGAGAATATTTGAGAAAGTTCGATGATATGGGTATGGCAATGATTGATGATGTGGACCCTCAAAATGCTAAGGAAAGCATTGGCAAAAGCTCAAGACTCCATTTTGGTTTAGTGATCCAAGATCACATTGAGTCCATAGGAAAGCCAATACTATTAAAAGGGATGAGGTTATGATGATGATCTGGTTGCTCAAAGTGCTTAGTGATTTATCTCTCAAACTATCAGCAATCTTTCATTCCAACATAAACTCATAAGTAATCTCGGTCCCACCGATTCCATAAACTCATCACACCGAGATGAACCACCTCAGCCATATAGCCAAACCCTAATAATTTGGATTTTCCGATTCCAAACTCGGTCTTAACGAAATTGGTGTTGCCAAGCTTCAGTAACATACGTACTCAAATCGGTGTCACCGAGATGAGAAAGTCGGTCCCACCGAGAATGGCAAACCCTAGACTTTGGAAGAATCGGACTAACCGAGATTGTATTTTCGGTCCCACTGAAAATCCCAACGTTCACAAGATTTGAACTTTCGGTCTCACCGAGTTGTCAACTTCAGTCCGACCGAGATTGGTCAAATGTGTGTAACAGTTGGATTTTGTGTGGAGGCTATAAATACCCCTCCTCCTCCTCTTCATTCGTGGAGAGAGCCATCGAGAAAGAACTACCACTCCTACCTTACATTTCGAGAAGAAAACTACCTACCCTTGTGTTGAGATCAAGTTGCTCCACTCCCACCATATGAAACTTGATTTCTAGCCTTCCCAAGTTGCTTTCCACTCAATCCTTTCTTCCACCACAGCCAAATCAGTGAGGAGAGTTGAGTGTTGGGGAGATTATCATTTGAAGCACAAGAGCAAGGAGTTCATCATCACCAACACCATCTATTACCTTTTGGAGGTGGTGCCTCCTAGATTAGTTAGGTGTCGCTTGGGAGCCTCCGTCAAGATGTGGAGTTGAACCAAGAAGTTTGTAAGGGCAAGGAGATCGCCTACTGTGAAGATCTACCCCGAGTAAGGCTAGTCCTCCGTGGGCGTAAGCCATGATGGCATAGACAAGGTTGCTTCTTCGTGGACCCTTCGTGGGTGGAGCCTCCGTGGACTCTCGCAGCCGTTACCCTCCGTGGGTTGAAGTCTCCATCAGCGTGGATTGACGATAGCACCACCTATCGGAACCACGAGAAAAATCTCCGTGTCTCCATATTGCGTTTGCTCTTCTCCACCTCTTATTTACTACATGTGCAATTTACTTTCCGCTGCCATCACTCTAGAATTGCATGTGTAGGGTGATACTTGACTTGGTCTTCATTGTGAACTTGCTAAAAACTTGTCCTAATCAAAAGGCTAAACTTTTAAGTTGTCAAGTAGTCTAATCACCCCCCCTCTAGACATACTTCCGATCCTACAAGTGGTATCAGAGCTTTGGTCTCCATTGGATTGGTTTCCATTGCATTGGACTCCATAAGCTTGGTTTCACAACCTAGGAGAGTATGGCGTCTAGTGAGGGTAATTTCCGTAGAGGTCCTTACTTTGATGGTTCAAATTTTGCTAGTTGGAAGCATAAAATGAAAATGCATATTCTTGGACATAACCACCTTGCATGGGGCATTATTTTTGTTGGCTTGCAAGGTGAGTTCTTGAGGAAGGAAAAGTTCCGGATCATGAAGCTACAGCGGATGAGTTGCGGATGATACGAGAACAATGCTCAAGCTTGTGACATTCTCTTCAATGCTTTGTGTCGAGGAGTTCAACAAGATCAGCCGTCTTGAGAATGCAAAAGAGATTTGGGATACTTTGGTGAAATGCACGAAGGTACCGAGTCCGTGAAGGAATCAAAGCTAGATGTTCTTCAAGGTCAACTTGACAAGTTCAAGATGAAGGAAGGTGAAGGAGTCGCTGAAATGTACTCTAGGCTTGCTCTCATCACCAATGAGATGGCAGGCTTAGGAAGCGAAGAAATGACCGACCGATTCATCATCAAGAAGATTCTCGAGCTTTGGATGGAAAGTATGACACCGTGTGCACTTTGATCCAAATGATGTCAAACTACAAGGATCTCAAGCCTACCGAAGTCATTGGAAGGATTGTTGCTCATGAGATGACACTTAAAGATAAGGAAGAGCTTCACAACAAGTCAAGTGGTGCTTACAAAGCTGTAGTTGAAGCTCCCACAACCTCAAGTGACAAGCTAGTTTCCAATGAAGAGATAAGCCTAATGGTGAAGAACTTCAACAAATTCTACAAGAGTAGAAGCAAGGAAAGAAGCTCAAAGTCTAGATCATATGATGAAAAGAGATCTTCTAGTCGTGATCGAAACTGCTACAATTGTGGAAGACCGGACACTACTCAAATGAGTGTTCGACTCCCCACAAGAGAAGAGAAGAATCTCCAAGAAGAAGAAGCTCAAGAGAAGAGTCGCCTCGAAAAGAGAGAAGGAGTAGAGATGATCGTTATGAGCGAAGATCCTCTCGTAGAAGCAAGGATTCGGAAAGGAAAGACAAGTCATCAAGGAGCTACACAAGAAGAAAACATCAAGCTCATGTTGGTGAATGGGTTTCGGCTCCGACTCAAACAATCACTCGAAAGAAGCTATCACTCCAACTCGAATACTGATCAAGATGAAGGTGTTGCGGTCTTGCTCTCGTGTCCTCCAACTCCAACTCCTATGACTTGTTTGATTCACCAAATGAGGGAATTGGAAGATGCTTCATGGCAAAAGGCCCCAAGGTATCACACCCTTAATTTATTGACTTTGATAGTGATGAGGATGACTTGCTTGGTGAAGATGAGCTTTTACATGATAAATCTAGTGAGCTTAGTAATGATGAACATGCTAGTAGTCTTTATAGTCGAGAAGAGTCGAATGACAATGCTATGAAGGAGATTGAGCATCTAACTAAAGAACTAAACACTCTTAAGTTAGCTCATGAAACAACTCAAGAAGATCATAGAGAGCTCCTAAGATCTCATGAGAAGCTACGCCGAGAAGCTCAATCTAGAGCAAGAACATGAGTTCCTAAAAGCTATCAATGACGATCTTCAAAGAAGAGTTCTTCATATCTTGCCAAACGACTTCTCTTGTCTAATTTCTTGCCACCTATTAAAACTAAGCATGACAAGCATAAGAAAAATTCTTCATCTAGTAGTAACAATAATCATGCTAAATCAAATGTTGTTACTTCTAGTAATTCTCTTGATTCCACTAACAATGTTTCAAGCCAAGTTTCACTTGAGCAAGAAAATAGTCTATTGAAAGGGATTATAGAGAAAGGTGTCTACAAGAGCCTTGCAGGAAGCAAGAACTCGAGGAAATTGTTCGCAAACAAGGAAGACACGGAAGAATCAAGGAATTGGTTTTGAGCGAAAGTTCAACGCCGAGGGTGTTGAATGGGAAGAAGGTCAATATCCCACTCCAAAGTTTGTTTCTCAAAAGGAGAAGTATGATCCTACTTCTTCCAATGTGGAACAAGCTCAAGATGACCTTCCACCACAAGACCACAAGCTAAAAGGCAAGGACAAGCTTCAAGAGGAGATTGATGCATTCATTGAAGCACCCAAGGCCATGGTCAAGTGGGTTCCCAAGGCAACTTCAAGTTCTACTTCGACAAGCTCAACTACTACCCCAAGGATTCCCATCAAGATGATGTGGATCCAGAAGAAGAAGAACTAGAGAGTTCTTGAGGGTGACTCGCTAACATACTTCACTCACATTCATTTTGGCAAGAACTTGTGCAATCAACTTCCACATCTTGCACTAGTTCATGGAGTCACAAACCCTCATGTTGGTAAGTCAAGGGACAAGGTAATCATTGCTTTCATGGACATCATCTATTGTGTACTTCAATCTATGTCCATGGATATTCTTGTTTGTTCCTTGTGGGACTAACCCATGTAGGTATTGAAAGTGCCCGAATCCAAAGGATTGCTCCCAACTCTTGATGATCTTCATCAACATTGAGCATCCACATCTTCAACATCTACATGAAGTCTTCAACGACAACCCAAGGTTAGTTTGACCCTTTAAAGGGGTTCTCACATCAAGGGGAGCTTTGCTCTAAAGAAATGAGCTAAAGCATCTTCAAATGATGTGAACAGCGTTAATGCTTTATGTAAAAGTGGTAACCCCACTTGTGCTTAAGCGATGAGTATGACCTATGATCAAATGTTCTCATTTGACTCCTAAGTCAATATACTCATATATAGATGACCGATCATCGCCAAATTGTGTGCTAGTTGCTAGTGTTTTGTTTGTGCATGTTTGACACATATTTTATTTGCTATCTTATTGTGTGAGCATGTTGGATGCATGATTTTATCCATTCGAGGACATCCATTTGTTGCTTTGGTCTTTTGGATTTTTCTTTTGACCAAATGGATGGACAAGAATGCCTAAGTTCCTCCCAAGTTATCTATGCTTTCTTGTCTCAAACTCTATTCATGCTTATATCACAAACTTTGAACAAGTCTTTTTCGACAGACCGAGTGAGGAGCACTGAGCCACCGATCCGTCAAAAGCTTAAATTCCAAAACCTTCTAAGTATTTTCGGTCAAACCAATATACTCAAATCGATGACCGAAATCACTTGGATTGATCTAGGTTTTCACCTCGGTGAAACCGAGTTAGATTTCGGCGTGATCAAGTGAGTAATCGCTTGCGTTAACCATCTCGGTCCCACCGAAGTTTTCCAACTCGGTCCCTCCGACACCGAAGGGTATATATACCCGAGGGCAGCGCGATTGATTATTCCTTCAAAACGTCTCGCCCCAAACCCTTAGCTGCCGTCGCCGTGGTCTTGGATCGTCTCCGCCGCCTGTGCGCCTCGCCGCTGGTCTCCATCGCCGTCAGCGGTCAATCTCATCGCACCGTTGCCAGTAGTGAAACTCCACCAGATTGGGTGAGTTTCATCCCTCTCGTCTTCAACCTCTGATTCAATGCACGATAGGTTTTGCCTAACTTCTTGCCAAGTTTGAAATCTTCCTGTCCCAGCAGATTAGATCGTAGAACAAAATTGAGTGAAAATTTTAGGGTTAGGTTTCCGCCGAACACATCTCGGTGTGACCGATTCTACATTCTCGGATCTGACCGATTTGGCCTCTGGCCATTGACCTGCACTTTTCGGTTAAACCGAGTTGTGCAAATCGGTAAGACGAAATGAGGACTCAGTGAAACCCTAGTGCTCTCGGCTAGACCGAAACCCATTTCGTCCAACCGAAAGTGGTGTGTACGGTTAGGTTTAGACACTTGGATTCACGAATTTTTAGACTCGGTTAGACCGAAATGCATTACGTGAAAACCTAAAACTAAAGTTTGAACTCATTCTTTTGCAAAATTCTCTGCAGTTTGTGATGACTCTTCTATTACGCCTATACCTATTCTATTCACAGGTTGTCGGTCATGTACGATGCAAGTGACAGCTGAACAGTCCGAATCACCGGTTGAGATTCGAGAGCGATTACAAGTCCCAAGCAAGCAGTTTTTCAGATGATGGAGAGAGGAGCACCCAAGTGGATTGCCTCCTGCTGCCACGGGGCGGAAGAAGAGGAATTCGATGAGGAGGATTCGACTTTGTTCTTGATGAGGAGATTACTTCCAAGCCTAAGAGGAAAGTGGTTGCCAAAGGATATCAAGGGCAACAAACAAAGAAAGGCACCAGCAAAGAGAAGAAATCCACAGTTGCAAAGAAGCTGAGCATGGATGAAGAAACCTCCAGCAAGATAAAGAAAACTTCCAAGAGGAAGAGGCTAGTTCAAGATGAAGCTGATGATGACTCTGATGAGGAAGCACCCCAGCCTCCTCAGAAGCAAAAGTTGATGGGAGATGCCATCAGGGCAGGAGCACCCACAAAATCTAAACCATTAGCTCCAGCCAAGGCAGCACAAGCCAAACCTGCTGCCAAGCCAAAGAAAATCTGAGAAATATTCCAGCTTCAGAGAAGAAGAAGGACAATGTGCCACTGCTGAATCGATGAAGAGGCACATGTTTTTTGAAGCTTAGATGAAACTGCGATTCATAATGATGCTCATCCTCGAGCTGAAAATATGAAGGAAAGGAAGGACAAAGGTCTCGAGCTATGGAGGCAAGTTGATCCATATGCCACCAGGAGAAGGACAACTGTTGACTCTAGGTTCCACACCGAGAGCAACAAGATTTCTATGAGACAATGCTCATGGACAAGAAACCAATTGTTGCCGACACAGACACGTTGACCGGGATTACATCGACAGTGAAAGCACAGAGACTACTTCCCACATGTGCATGAGAGCTTCACCGCATGTGGAGTTGCTGAGTTTGTTGGTCGAAATTGACCGCTTGGAATGATGAAATGATCATGCAGTTCTATGCCACAAAGACACTTCTATCCGGATGGCGAATTGTATGGATGATGAAGGCCGAGATTCTCTTCAACTGTTGAAGAATGGAGAGCGTTCTTTGAATGCACCAAATATCAAGGGACGATGATGTAGATGTCTATGGCATTCCAAAGAAGAATCACGAGTCTATGAAGAACATGTACAATGAGGTACGGACAAGGATGTTGAGATATGGAAGCTTGGATCAGTTTATCATCTTGAGGCAGGTCTCCCAACCACTAACACCATTCTCGAGGCATACTTTGATGCCCAAGTCGAGACCATCGCATGATAAGAGGCTATTCTATCAACATGCTGCACATTCTAGATCGAAGACACCTTTTAAGGTGATGGACCGATAGTAGAGACTATCAAGAGGACATGAAGCAGACGTAAGAGGTCATGTGGGTTTGCCCCGCACATTCAGATGCTCATCAATGCCAAGTTTGGCACGGGCACCTACCGTTGGATAGACCCCACTTGCCACCGCAGCCCTGAACATGAAGATAATGAAGTTGTAATGACTGAGGATGATCCCACATCTGTCGAAGGACAAGCTAAGTCTGAAGCTGCCAAACAAGCTAAAGCTGAGAAGGAAGCAGCAGCAGCAGCAAAGCCCAAGAGCGTTGGAGAACAACTTCTTGAAGCCACTCAGAGGATTGAACTACGCCTGGCCAGCATAGTGCAGTCTCAGGAGAGTCTTGAGAGGATAGTTGAAGATAAGTTCCATGCTCTGGATGTCAAGCTGACTGAAGTGCAGGTCACCGTCAACAAGCTTGAGGCAGACATTGAGGAAGCGAAGAGGGAGAAGGCAGAGCTCATGAAGGAGATGGAAGGTGATCTAGTCCAGGATGACTATGAGCAGCCTGCTGCAGTGCCCACAAAGCCCAGATCAGCTGCTATTCGAAAGGATGACCCAGGCTACTACAGCACCTCCCACAGCTCCATCGGTTCAAAGACCAGCTCAAATATCCACTCCTCCAGCTCCACAGACTTGGCGAAGCATTTGCAGATGCAGCTATCTCCACTCCATCGACGCGAGCAGGAGCCGCCAACAGAGTCCCTAGTGACGATTAGCTCTATACCTTTCGAACTTTTGGTAACTTGTTGCCAAAGGGGAGAAATTGTATAGATCATAGGACTTGAGAGAGAGAGTGCTCGTTTTTGCTCTTTCGTTTGCGGTTTTCCTTGAGATACTTTTGAGTTCTTGAGACATTTCGTGTGTTTGATACTACGTTTGCTCTATCTTTGATGAGTGCTTGATCATACTATGCTTAATGTGTGCTTAATGCTTATCATATTCTATTCATATCTTGTATGATCATTTACTCATGTCTTAGTGATTGGGTGCATGCTATTCATTCTTATCATTTTGTGCGCTCCACCAAGATGTATGTGACATGGAAGAGTGACCCATGATCCTAATCGATTGTGCATTTGCATTCAAGCATAAATCTTAAATAATGCACAAATTTAGGGGAGCTCTTGCTTATCACATACTTCTCAAAGCGGCGATGTTATTCATTGATTATATCATTTGTCGAAGCTTTGATCTATATGTTCTCATCAATTACCAAAAGGGGAGATTGAAAGTGCAACTAATCCCGGGTGGTTTTGGTAATTAATAACAACATATATATCATTGAACTAATTA
>JAHHZJ010000123.1:0-23966 GCA_021437245.1 Aegilops speltoides
GAAATCACTCGGGACCCCAAAACAGTGAGTAATAGTCCACGAAAGCGGGCGAGAATCGGCCAAAAGCTGCGAGTGTTGATGGCCGACACGTAAGCGCACCTTGGGGTTCGTCAATCGTGGAAATCACTCCGGGACCCCAAAACAGTGAGTAATAGTCCACGAAACGGGCCAGAATCGGCCAAAACTGCGAGTGTTGATGGCCGACACGTAAGCGCACCTTGGGGTTCGTCATTCATGGAAATCACTTCGGGACCCCAAAACAGTGAGTAATAGTCCATGAAACGGGACAGAATCGGCCAAACCTGCGAGTGTTGATGATCGACACGTAAGCGCACCTTGGGGTTTGTCAATCATGGAAATCACTCGGGACCCCAAAACGGTGAGTAATAGTCCATGAAAGCGGGCGAGAATCGGCCCAAAGCTGCGAGTGTTGATGACCGACACGTAAGCGCACCTTGGGGTTCGTCAATCGTGGAAATCACTCGGGACCCCAAAACAGTGAGTAATAGTCCATGAAATGGGCCAGAATCGGCCAAAACTGCGAGTGTTGATGACCGACACGTAAGCGCACCTTGGGGTTTGTCAATCGTGGAAATCACTCTGGGACCCCAAAACAGTGAGTAATAGTCCATGAAATGGGCCAGAATCGGGCAAAACTGCAAGTGTTGATGACCGACATGTAAGCGCACCTTGGGGTTCGTCAATCGTGGAAATCACCGGGACCCCAAAGCAGTGAGTAATAGTCCATGAAAGCGGGCGAGAATCGGCCAAAAGCTGCGAGTGTTGATGGCCCGACACGTAAGCGCACCTTAGGGTTTGTCAATCATGGAAATCACCCAAAGCAGTGAGTAATAGTCCATGAAAGCGGGGACCCCAAAGCAGTGAGTAATAGTCCACGAAAGCGGGCGAGAATCGGTCCAAAGCGGGCGAGAATCGGCTGCAGTGTTGATGGCCGACACGTAAGCGCACCTTAGGGTTCGTCAATCGTGGAAATCACTCCGGGACCCCAAAACAGTGAGTAATAGTCCACGAAACGGGCCAGAATCGGCCAAAACTGCGAGTGTTGATGACCGACACGTAAGCGCACCTTGGGGTTCGTCAATCATGGAAATCACTCCGGGACCCCAAAACAGTGAGTAATAGTCCACGAAACGGGCCAGAATCGGCCAAAACTGCGAGTGTTGATGACCGACACGTAAGCGCACCTTGGGGTTCGTCAATCGTGGAAATCACTCGGGACCCCAAAACAGTGAGTAATAGTCCATGAAAGCGGGCGAAGAATCGGCCAAAAGCTGCAGTGTTGATGACCGACACGTAAAGCGCACCTTGGGGTTCGTCAATCGTGGAAATCACTCGGGACCCCAAAGCAGTGAGTAATAGTCCATGAAAGCGGGCGAGAATCGCCAAAGCTGCGAGTGTTGATGGCCGACACGTAAGCGCACCTTGGGGTTTGTCAATCGTGGAAATCACTCGGGACCCCAAAACAGTGAGTAATAGTCCATGAAACGGGCCAGAATCGGCCAAAACTGCGAGTGTTGATGACCGACACGTAAGCGCACCTTTGGGGTTCGTGGAAATCACTCGGTGAGTAAATCACTCGGGACCCCAAAGCAGTGAGTAATAGTCCACGAAAGCGGGCGAAAATCGGACCCCAAAACAGTGAGTAATAGTCCATGAAAGCGGGCGAGAATGGCCAAAACACGAAAGTGTTGATGGCCACCGTAAGCGCACCTTGGGGTTCGTCAATCGTGGAAATCACTCCGGGACCCCAAAGCAGTGAGTAATAGTCCACGAAGCGGGCGAGAATCGGCCAAAAGCTGCAGTGTTGATGGCCCGACACGTAAAGCGCACCTTGGGGTTTGTCAATCGTGGAAATCACTCGGGACCCCAAAACAGTGAGTAATAGTCCACGAAGCGGGCGAATCGGCCAAAAGCTGCAGTGTTGATGGCCGACACGTAAGCGCACCTTGGGGTTCGTCAATCGTGGAAATCACTCCGGACCCCAAAACAGTGAGTAATAGTCCACGAAACGGGCCAGAATCGGCCAAAACTGCGAGTGTTGATGACCGACACGTAAAGCGCACCTTGGGGTTCGTCAATCATGGAAATCACTCGGGACCCCAAAGCGGTGAGTAATAGTCCACGAAAGCGGGCGAGAATCGCCAAAACTGCGAGTGTTGATGGCCGACACGTAAGCGCACCTTGGGGTTCGTCAATCGTGGAAATCACTCGGGACCCCAAAACAGTGAGTAATAGTCCATGAAACGGGCCAGAATCGGCCAAAACTGCGAGTGTTGATGACCGAAACGTAAGCGCACCTTGGGGTTCGTCAATCGTGGAAATCACTCGGGACCCCAAAAACAGTGAGTAATAGTCCATGAAACGGGCCAGAATCGGCCAAAACTGCGAGTGTTGATGACCGACACGTAAGCGCACCTTGGGGTTCGTCAATCATGGAAATCACTCGGGACCCCAAAACAGTGAGTAATAGTCCATGAAACGGGCCAGAATCGGCCAAAACTGCGAGTGTTGATGACCGACACGTAAGCGCACCTTGGGGTTTGTCAATCGTGGAAATCACTCCGGGACCCCAAAACAGTGAGTAATAGTCCATGAAGCGGGCGAAGAATCGGCCAGTGTTGATGGCCGCGAGTGTTGATGACCCGACATAGTCCATGAAGCGGGCGCACCTTGGGGTTCGTAAGCGCACCTTAGGGTTTGTCAATGGAAATCACTCGGGACCCCAAAGCAGTGAGTAATAGTCCATGAAGCGGGCGAGAATCGGCCAAAACTGCGAGTGTTGATGACCGACACGTAAGCGCACCTTGGGGTTCGTCAATCATGGAAATCACTCTGGGCCCCAAAAACAGTCAGTAATAGTCCACGAAACGGGCCAGAATCGGCCAAAACTGCGAGTGTTGATGACCGACACGTAAGCGCACCTTGGGGTTCGTCAATCGTGGAAATCACTCGGGACCCCAAAACAGTGAGTAATAGTCCATGAAAGCGGGCAGAATCGGCCAAAAGCTGCAGTGTTGATGACCGACACGTAAGCGCACCTTGGGGTTTGTCAATCGTGGAAATCACTCCGGGACCCCGGGACCCCAAATCGGCCAAAGTGAGTAATAGTCCATGAAAGCGGGCGTGAGAATCGGCCAAAAGCTGCGAGTGTTGATGACCGACACGTAAGCGCACCTTGGGGTTTGTCAATCGTGGAAATCACTCGGGACCCCAAAGCAGTGAGTAATAGTCCATGAAAGCGGGCGAGAATCGGCCAAAAGCTGCGAGTGTTGATGACCGACACGTAAGCGCACCTTAGGGTTTGTCAATCGTGGAAATCACTCGGGACCCCAAAGCAGTGAGTAATAGTCCATGAAAGCGGGCGAGAATCGGCCAAAGCTGCGAGTGTTGATGACCGACACGTAAGCGCACCTTGGGGTTTGTCAATCGTGGAAATCACTCGGGACCCCAAAGCGGTGAGTAATAGTCCATGAAAGCGGGCGAATCGGCCAAAAGCTGCGAGTGTTGATGGCCAAACACGTAAGCGCACCTTGGGGTTCGTCAATCGTGGAAATCACTCGGGACCCCAAAACAGTGAGTAATAGTCCACGAAACGGGCCAGAATCGGCCAAAACTGCGAGTGTTGATGACCGACACGTAAGCGCACCTTGGGGTTTGTCAATCGTGGAAATCACTCGGGACCCCAAAACAGTGAGTAATAGTCCATGAAACGGGCCAGAATCGGCCAAAACTGCAGTGTTGATGGCCCGACACGTAAGCGCACCTTGGGGTTTGTCAATCATGGAAATCACTCGGGACCCCAAAGCAGTGAGTAATAGTCCATGAAAGCGGGCGAGAATCGGCCAAAGCTGCGAGTGTTGATGACCGACACGTAAGCGCACCTTGGGGTTTGTCAATCGTGGAAATCACTCGGGACCCCAAAAGCGGTGAGTAATAGTCCATGAAGCGGGCGAGAATCGGCCAAAAGCTGCGAGTGTTGATGGCCAACACGTAAGCGCACCTTAGGGTTTGTCAATCGTGGAAATCACTCGGGACCCCAAAGCAGTGAGTAATAGTCCATGAAAGAATCGGGCAGTGTTGAATCGGCCAAGCGCACCTGGGTTTGTTGATGGACCCCAAAGCAGTGAGTAATAGTCCATGAAAGCGGGCGAGAAAGCGCAAAACTGCGAGGGTTGATGGCCAAACAAGCGCACCTTGGGGGAAATGGAAATCACTCGGGACCCCAAAACAGTGAGTAATAGTCCATGAAATGGGCCAGAATCGGCCAAAACTGCGAGTGTTGATGGCCGACACGTAAGCGCACCTTGGGGTTTGTCAATCGTGGAAATCACTCCGGGACCCCAAAACAGTGAGTAATAGTCCATGAAACGGGCCAGAATCGGCCAAAACTGCGAGTGTTGATGACCGACACGTAAGCGCACCTTGGGGTTTGTCAATCATGGAAATCGTGGAAATCACTCGAGACCCCAAAGCAGTGAGTAATAGTCCACGAAAGCGGGCGAGAATCGGCCAAAACTGCGAGTGTTGATGGCCGAACACGTAAGCGCACCTTTGGGTTTGTCAATCATGGAAATCACTCGAAAGACCCCAAAGCAGTGAGTAATAGTCCACGAAGCGGGCGAGAATCGGCCAAAGCTGCGAGTGTTGATGGCCGACGTAAAGCGCACCTTGGGGTTCGTCAATCATGGAAATCACTCGGGACCCCAAAGCGGTGAGTAATAGTCCATGAAGCGGGCGAGAATCGGCCAAAACTGCAGTGTTGATGGCCGACACGTAAGCGCACCTTGGGGTTCGTCAATCGTGGAAATCACTCGGGACCCCAAAACAGTGAGTAATAGTCCATGAAACGGGCCAGAATCGGCCAAAACTGCGAGTGTTGATGACCGACACGTAAGCGCACCTTGGGGTTCGTCAATCGTGGAAATCACTCGGGACCCCAAAACAGTGAGTAATAGTCCATGAAACGGGCCAGAATCGGCCAAAACTGCGAGTGTTGATGGCCGACACGTAAGCGCACCTTGGGGTTCGTCAATCGTGGAAATCACTCGGGACCCCAAAACAGTGAGTAATAGTCCATGAAACGGGCCAGAATCGGCCAAAACTGCGAGTGTTGATGGCCGACACGTAAGCGCACCTTGGGGTTCGTCAATCGTGGAAATCACTCGGGACCCCAAAAACAGTGAGTAATAGTCCATGAAAGCGGGCGAGAATCGGCCAAAAGCTGCGAGTGTTGATGGCTAGAAACAAAACGTAAGCGCACCTTGGGGTTTGTCAATCATGGAAATCACTCCGGGACCCCAAAGCAGTGAGTAATAGTCCATGAAAGCGGGCGAGAATCGGCCAAAACTGCAGTGTTGATGACCAAACACGTAAGCGCACCTTAGGGTTTGTCAATCATGGAAATCACTCGGGACCCCAAAACAGTGAGTAATAGTCCATGAAAGCGGGCGAGAATCGGCCAAAACTGCGAGTGTTGATGGCCGACACGTAAAGCGCACCTTGGGGTTTGTCAATCGTGGAAATCACTCGGGACCCCAAAGCAGTGAGTAATAGTCCATGAAATGGGCCAGAATCGGCCAAAACTGCGAGTGTTGATGACCGACACGTAAAGCGCACCTTGGGGTTTGTCAATCGTGGAAATCACTCGGGACCCCAAAACAGTGAGTAATAGTCCATGAAACGGGCCACAATTGGCCAAAACTGCGAGGGTTAATGACCGAAACGTAAGCGCACCTTAGGGTTTGTCAATCGTGGAAATCACTCGGGACCCCAAAACAGTGAGTAATAGTCCATGAAACGGGCCAGAATCGGCCAAAGCTGCGAGTGTTGATGACCGACACGTAAGCGCACCTTGGGGTTCGTCAATCGTGGAAATCACTCCGGGACCCCAAAACAGTGAGTAATAGTCCATGAAACGGGCCAGAATCGGCCAAAACTGCGAGTGTTGATGGCCGACACGTAAGCGCACCTTGGGGTTTGTCAATCGTGGAAATCACTCGGGACCCCAAAACAGTGAGTAATAGTCCACGGGAAAGCGGGCGAGAATCGGCCAAAACTGCAGTGTTGATGACCCCAGTGAGTAATAGTCCGTAAAGCGCACCTTAAGCGCACCTTGGGGTTCGTCAATCGTGGAAATCACTCCGAGACCCCAAAACAGTGAGTAATAGTCCACGAAACGGGCCAGAATCGGCCAAAACTGCGAGTGTTGATGACCGACACGTAAGCGCACCTTGGGGTTCGTCAATCGTGGAAATCACTCCGAGACCCCAAAACAGTGAGTAATAGTCCACGAAAGCGGGCGAGAATCGGCCAAAAGCTGCGAGTGTTGATGACCGACACGTAAGCGCACCTTGGGGTTTGTCAATCATGGAAATCACTCCGGGACCCCAAAGCGGTGAGTAATAGTCCATGAAAAGCGGGCGAGAATCGGCCAAAACTGCGAGACCCCAAGTGTTGATGACCGACGCGTAAGCGCACCTTGGGGTTTGTCAATCGTGGAAATCACTCCGAGACCCCAAAACAGTGAGTAATAGTCCACGAAACGGGCCAGAATCGGCCAAAACTGCGAGTGTTGATGACCGACACGTAAGCGCACCTTGGGGTTTGTCAATCGTGGAAATCACTCCGGGACCCCAAAACAGTGAGTAATAAAAGCAGTGAGTAATAGTCCCGGTGAGTAAAGCGGGCTAGAATCGGCAAAAGCTGCGAGTGTTGATGACCAAACACGTAAAGCGCACCTTGGGGTTCGTCATTCGTGGAAATCACTCCGGGACCCCAAAACAGTGAGTAATAGTCCATGAAACGGGCCAGAATCGGCCAAACCTGCGAGTGTTGATGATCGACACGTAAGCGCACCTTGGGGTTTGTCAATCATGGACATCACTTTGAGACCCCTAAACAGTGAGTAATAGTCCATGAAACGGGCCAGAATCGACCAAAACTGCGAGTGTTGATGACCGACACGTAAGCGCACCTTGGGGTTCGTCAATCGTGGAAATCACTCCGGGACCCCAAAACAGTGAGTAATAGTCCATGAAACGGGCCAGAATCGGCCAAAACTGCGAGTGTTGATGACCGACACGTAAGCGCACCTTGGGGTTTGTCAATCGTGGAAATCACTCCGGGACCCCAAAACAGTGAGTAATAGTCCACGCCAAAAAGCGGGCGAGAATCGGCCAAAAATCTGAAAGTGTTGATGACCACGTAAAACGTAAGCGACCCCAAACCTTGGGGTGTTGATGACCGTCGTAAGCGCACCATGTCAACCATGGACATCACTTTGAGACCCCTAAACAGTGAGTAATAGTCCATGAAACGGGCCAGAATCGACCAAAACTGCGAGTGTTGATGACCGACACGTAAGCGCATCTTGGGGTTCGTCAATCGTGGAAATCACTCCGGGAACCCAAGGTAGTGAGTAATAGTCCACGAAACGGGCCAGAATCAGCCAAAACTGCGAGTGTTGATGGCCGACACGTAAGCGCACCTTGGGGTTTGTCAATCGTGGAAATCACTCTGGGACCCCAAAACAGTGAGTAATAGTCCATGAAATGGGCCAGAATCGGCCAAAACTGCGAGTGTTGATGACCGACACGTAAGCGCACCTTGGGGTTCGTCAATCGTGGAAATCACTCCGGGACCCCAAAACAGTGAGTAATAGTCCATGAAACGGGCCAGAATCGGCCAAAAGCTGCAAGTGTTGATGGCCCGACACGTAAGCGCACCTTGGGGTTCGTCAATCGTGGAAATCACTCGGGACCCCAAAACAGTGAGTAATAGTCCATGAAAACGGGCCAGAATCGGCCAAAACTGCGAGTGTTGATGACCGACACGTAAGCGCACCTTCACTCGGGACCCCAAAGGGTTAATAGTCAATCGTGGAAATCACTCCGGGACCCCAAAACAGTGAGTAATAGTCCACAAAACGGGCCAGAATCGGCCAAAACTGCGAGTGTTGATGACCGACACGTAAGCGCACCTTGGGGTTCGTCAATCGTGGAAATCACTCCGGGACCCCAAAACAGTGAGTAATAGTCCATGAAACGGGCCAGAATCGGCCAAAACTGCGAGTGTTGATGACCGACACGTAAGCGCACCTTGGGGTTCGTCAATCATGGAAATCACTCCGAGACCCCAAAACAGTGAGTAATAGTCCACGAAACGGGCTAGAATCGGCCAAAACTGCGAGTGTTGATGACCGACACGTAAGCGCACCTTGGGGTTCGTCAATCATGGAAATCACCGGGACCCCAAAGCAGTGAGTAATAGTCCATGAAGCGGGCGAGAATCGGCCAAAAGCTGCGAGTGTTGATGGCCAAACACGTAAGTGCACCTTGGGGTTTGTCAATCATGGAAATCACTCGAGACCCCAAAACAGTGAGTAATAGTCCACGAAAGCGGGCGAGAATGGCCAAAACTGCAGTGTTGATGACCGACACGTAAGCGCACCTTGGGGTTCGTCAATCGTGGAAATCACTCCGAGACCCCAAAACAGTGAGTAATAGTCCACGAAACGGGCTAGAATCGGCCAAAACTGCGAAAGTGTTGATGATCGACACGAAGCGCACCTTGGGGTTCGTCAACCATGAAAATCACTCGGGACCCCAAAACGGTGAGTAATAGTCCACGAAAAGGGCTAGAATCGGCCAAAACTGCGAGTGTTGATGACCGACACGTAAGCGCACCTTGGGGTTCGTCAACCATGGAAATCACTCCGAGACCCAAAAATGGTGAGTAATAGTCCACGAAACGGGCCAGAATCGGCCAAAACTGCGAGTGTTGATGGCCGACACGTAAAGCGCACCTTAGGGTTTGTCAATCGTGGAAATCACTCGGGACCCCAAAACAGTGAGTAATAGTCCATGAAGCGGGCGAATGGCCAAAGCTGCAGTGTTGATGACCGACACGTAAGCGCACCTTAGGGTTCGTCAATCGTGGAAATCACTCGGGACCCCAAAACAGTTGAGTAATAGTCCATGAAAGCGGGCGAGAATCGGCCAAAAGCTGCGAGTGTTGATGGCCGACACGTAAGCGCACCTTAGGGTTCGTCAACCATGGAAATCACTCCGGACCCCAAAACAGTGAGTAATAGTCCCGAAAGCGGGCTAGAATCGGGCAAAAATGCGAGTGTTGATGGCCGACACGTAAGCGCACCTTGGGGTTGTCAACCATGGAAATCACTCGGGACCCCAAAGCAGTGAGTAATAGTCCATGAAGCGGGCGAGAATCGGCCAAAAGCTGCGAGTGTTGATGACCGACACGTAAAGCGCACCTTAGGGTTTGTCAATCGTGGAAATCACCGGGACCCCAAAACAGTGAGTAATAGTCCATGAAATGGGCGAGAATCGGCCAAAAGCTGCGAGTGTTGATGGCCAACACGTAAGTGCACCTTGGGGTTTTTCAATCGTGGAAATCACTCGGGACCCCAAAGCGGTGAGTAATAGTCCATGAAATGGGCGAGAATCGGCCAAAGCTGCAAGTGTTGATGACCGACACGTAAGCGCACCTTGGGGTTCGTCAATCATGGAAATCACCGGGACCCCAAAGCAGTGAGTAATAGTCCATGAAACGGGCCAGAATCAGCCAAAACTGCGAGTGTTGATGGCCGACACGTAAGCGCACCTTGGGGTTTGTCAATCGTGGAAATCACTCTAGGACCCCAAAGCGGTGAGTAATAGTCCATGGGAAATGGGCAAAAGAATGGCCAAAGCTGTGAGTGTTGATGACCGACACGTAAGCGCACCTTGGGGTTTGTCAATCGTGGAAATCACTCCGGGACCCCAAAACAGTCAGTAATAGTCCACGAAACGGGCCAGAATCGGCCAAAACTGCGAGTGTTGATGACCGACACGTAAGCGCACCTTGGGGTTCATCAATCGTGGAAATCACTCCGAGACCCCAAAACAGTGAGTAATAGTCCACGAAACGGGCCAGAATCGGCCAAAACTGCGAGTGTTGATGACCAACACGTAAGCGCACCTTGGGGTTTGTCAACCATGGAAATAACTCGAGACCCCAAAATGGTGAGTAATAGTCCATGAAGCGGGCGAGAATCGGCCAAATCTGCAGTGTTGATGACCGACATGTAAGCGCACCTTAGGGTTTGTCAATCATGGAAATCACTCGGGACCCCAAAGCAGTGAGTAATAGTCCATGAAGCGGGCGAGAATCGGCCAAAAGCTGCGAGTGTTGATGGCCAAAGCGTAAGCGCACCTTGGGGTTTGTCAATCGTGGAAATCACTCGGGACCCCAAAGCAGTGAGTAATAGTCCATGAAATGGGCGAGAATCGGCCAAAACTGCAAGTGTTGATGGCCGACATGTAAGCGCACCTTAGGGTTTGTCATTCGTGGAAATCACCGGGACCCCAAAGCAGTGAGTAATAGTCCATGAAGCGGGCGAGAATCGGCCAAAGCTGCAGTGTTGATGGCCGAAACGTAAGCGCACCTTAGGGTTTGTCAATCGTGGAAATCACTCCGAGACCCCAAAACAGTGAGTAATAGTTCACGAAAGCGGGCGAGAATCGGGCAAAAGCTGCAGTGTTGATGACCGACACGTAAAGCGCACCAAAGGGTTCGATGTCACGACCGGTTTTCGGGTAATAGATTTCGAAAATACCGTCGTGCTCATCAGCCCCAGGATTATCTGTTAGGTGATGAGGCTCCAACTTGATCTGAAATTCCAAGCAAAGTACAAAATTGTGGTACAAGACCATTACGGCTGTGAGTACTGACAAAAGGTTTCTAGAGGTTGATGGCGGAGCGGTTTGTGGATCATCGGTATCTATGGGACTCCATTTCCCACGAGAACAGTGACCAGGTTAACTCCTATCTTGCGAGGCTGCTATCTCCATTGCTTAGGTTCGGGGCTGTCATCGCATCGCTCCTCTCCGTGCGAGAAAGTCTGGCCAAGACAATAGCGAGGACAAGCCGGTGAGTACTTTGAATGTACTCGCATAAACATTATGAACACAGGTATAACATAACAATGGTGTGATGGAAAATACTTGATGCTCATGGCGTCGGTCACAAAGATAAATATAACTATGATGCGTGCAAGCAAGTTAGTTATGAATGTGTAATGATATAGTAGTATTAAAATTTATGAAGTAAATAACGAGAAATGCCACGGTCGGGCGTCTGGGTGACACCGCATAAAGGGCTTTAAAATAACAATCATAGCGAATATCCGGAGGTAGAACCATCCGGAGATACCGCATAAAGGGCTTTAAAAAGAAATGCCACGATCGAGGCGTCTGGGCGACACCACATAAAGGGCTTTTAAAAATAACAATCATAGCGAATATCCGGAGGTAGAACCATCGAGGATACCGCATAAAGACTTTAAAAGAAATGCCACGATCGAGGCGTCTGGCGACACCACATAAAGGGCTTTTAAAATAAATGCCACGATCGAGGCGTCTGGCGACACCGCATAAAGGGCTTTAAAAGAAATGCCACGGTCGAGGCGTCGGCGACACCACATAAAGGGCTTTAAAAAAATAAATGCCACGATCAGGCGTCTGGCGACACCACATAAAGGGCTTTTAAAATAAATGAACAATCATAGTGAATATCCGGAGGTAGAACCATCGAGAGATACTCACTAATAACAATAATATCACGGGTTAGTCAACAATAATAATAATCATAGTCATCATTAGTCACAAGTCACGGTCCATGTTGTTCCGATTAAGTTAACAGTTCCACCTCCAAAGACCGACACTAAGACCGACACTTGACCCGTCGGTGTAATCCTTAACCATGGACACGGCTATTGAATAGGTTTTGATCTCTGCAGAGGATGTACTCTTTACCCACGAGTAGCGGCTTCCTTTAGTCCATCGGGACTAATTCCGCTTCTGGTCTTTTAAATGAAAACACACGACTTGCACACACCGACTTAACTCACTCGTGTGCAGAATCACCCACGACACTTGTCAAGCAAACTCTAAGTGGGAGGCTACAACCTCGAGTAGCATGGGATCAAATTTATATCAGCGCACTAAGGGTGGCCTCCCTCTCGGTCCCAACCGGAAACACCCATGCCCCAGACGGATGGTGGCTTTAATCCAGGGCCATGGTACCCTCATCCAGTCCCTACATGCAGTGTGTGCTAGAAAGGGGTTGACAATTTCTTGAACCGTACCCTTACATGGCGAGGGACAAGTGGTAGCACAGAAACAAGTGTGGGGTTCTTTGGAACAAGACTCGATCTCACAGTCGACTCGGGAGGTTTATAGTTTCTGCATGACATGTATAACAAATATATCTCAACCAATGCAATCAACACTCATCATATCTTATTATGCCATACCGGACATACCCGTCCGGCGGAGGCGGCGACAAGCTCACACCTACCCAAGGCAGAGGCTTTCCGGGTTCCTCTCCGGCATGCATGCAAGATACATGAGGATGATTACCATCACAAGTATACTCATTTCCAACAGCATGGAAATCACCAATATGCATCCATGCAAATGATCATGTCACATGAAATAACGAGTCCTTGAAAGAAGGTGGTGCTATAAGCGTGTCAACGAACACACCAAAAATATTATGCGGGGTTGAGAATGCTTGCCTTCAATGAGTGGTAAGGTGGGGTGCACTCCAAAATTTTGAAAGTTTCTCCTCTCTTCAAAATTCCTATTTTAGCAATATAAAAATTAACACACAAAATGAAAACAGCACCAAAAGTTGTTTGGAAAATTTTTCAAATAAATCTTAAAATAAACTAGACAATATTTGAGAGAGGTGGGAAAAAATTAATTCATTTGGAGTTGTATTTAAAAGATATAACCAGTCAAAGTTACGGTCAAATCTGGTTTTAAATAAAAGCAGAAAAAGAAAATGTTTGAGAGGGGAATACGCTTTGAGCGGGAAAGCGTGCTTGGCATTTACGCTTTCACTTATCCAGCGTGGGCGGGGGAGTCAGCGACAGTGGGTCAGGGGGCCCACTAGTCGGGTTTGACTAATCGCCCTCCTCCTCTTCCTCGTCCCGAGGCGGGAGTCCGGCGATCGTCGCCCGAGCGGCGTTCTTGTGAGCATCTGAGTGCGAGGATGGATCCGCCACTCCTAGGCGGTCCTTCCAGTGGTCATGAGGTCTCGGGGTGGAGGAGTCGCCGTGGCGAAGCCCCATGGCGGAGAGGAGGCCGGTGTGGAGTGATTTTGTGGCGGCGATGGCTCCCGAACAAAATTGATTAGGGAATGGTTCACGGGAGGATGAGGTAGCTCTTGGTGAAGAGAACGGAGAGGGGGTCTGGTGGCGCCCGGAGTGAACGAGGCGATGGCGGCGGCCGTGGTTGCGGAGATGAGGAAAACGGCGTTCCAGACGATTGCGGGCTGTGGGGTGTCGTTAGGGTGGCTTTGAGGCTGCATGCGTGCTCGGGAAGCTCGGGGCCTCCTTAAATAAGCGTTAAAGTCGGTTCGGCGGTGGCGCGGATAAGGTCGCCGGCGACCGTCTTCTTATCTTCTTGAGCGGCGTGGCGGCGACGAGGGCTTGCGGACAAGGTTGAGAATAACTTGAGCTGTTGAGGGGCGGTGGCGAGCAGGGGTGGCTTAAGCGGCGCCGACCGTGGCAGGCCTTCTGATCGTCGGTGTGCCGCCAAAACTCTGTCGGTGGCGCTGTAGGCTGCCAGCGTGGCTTGGCGCGTTCTTCTGCGAGCGGATGAGGTCGGGTGCAGCTCTGTGGCGGCGAGGGTAGGTGGCGCGGCGGGCGCCTTGCGGTGGTGGCTCGTCTTGCGTCTTGTAAACGCACGCCTTCTGGCGCGCCAGAGCACGCCCACCAGTGCTCGGCGAAATGCCAAGGCACTCAGGCGCCAGATTGGAGCTGGGAGTTAGCAGTCTAGGCTATGGCTTGCAAGGAGATCAATGGACAAGATTGAGGGTCGGAGGATCAGGTTCTGCTGCTAACTAAAATCCATGCCAATTCGACCATGCACTCTAGGTGTTTGACAAAATGCCAAAGGCATCTAGGCAATTCTTGGGTGGCCAAAGTCTCAGTCGGTGTCTCTTTGGATGCAAGAGGAGTGGTGAAGTTATTTTGCAGAAAGGAGAAACTTGCTAGTGCAAGTTTTGAAAAACTTCAATTCTGGACAGAAAGCAAATGGCATTGTTGCAAGCACTTAGAATCATCCTATGGGTCCACTCTCCTGGACTTAAGGGTTTAGTAGGGAGGGCTACAAGTAGGAAAAATAATCACAGTAAAGAGAGCAAGTTAAATTATAGTTGTAGTACAAAACCTCAAGTTGGACCAGAATGGAAATGAGGATGATTCACTCAAAATTTTCAAAGAACATAACTGGTTTTTGCACAAAGTGGAATGATATGCTCCTCTTGACATCCCATAATTTTGGTGGAGGCTAGAAAGAATTATTTAAAAGGGTTGTAGTGCAAAGTTGCTCTCTGGACGAGAGAAGGAAAGCATGTGTAGCACTCAAAATATTTCAAGAATAAAAGATATTTTTGTATAAAAGTGATTTAAAAACATCACATGACACCTCCAAATTTTGTGGGATTTTTAGGTAAATATATCAAATGGTTGTAGTTCAAATATGGCCACATAACCTTGAAAAACCATTTTCAAGAAGATAAAGATCAAGCAAATTAATTATGTAATTAGTCTTACTAATAAAAGAAGAGGTTTTTCTTGAGAGGTTAAACAAGTCCAATAACATATCTGAAAAGTTTTCTCTATGGAAACTCCATAATAGCAAAGGAGAAAGAGTTTCAAAAATCAAAAGGAGCCCAGAAAACAAAAGTTTTAATTTCTGGCAAAATTTTAATTTATAAAACAAGGTCAAAATTTTGGGTGTCACAACACTACCCCTTAAAAGAAAATCTAGTCCTCGAGATTTGCTAAGAGTTGTAAAACAGAAAAAAATACTTTTACTTGGTGAAAGATCATTTTACAGCGGTAAAAAGAGGCTACAGTGAGAGGGCAATAAGCGGTGAGTAACTACTGATGTGTAGTCTTGGGCTGCGTGAAAAAAAATTCCTGCTTATGAAAGCAGGCGATTTTACGCTGACGCCGTGAATTTAGAATAAATTCTAAATTTAGCAATCGCTGAGTCGTGCAGAAACCACATGCTCTCTCTGGATGACATCTTGGGACCGGGCCCTTGTCGAGTCTCTCCTTCTTCCTCTAGCTCTCTCTTCTTCCTCTCTCCCTTGCGCTTTCGGCTTTCTCCACCGCGGCGTCTAGCGCATAGGGCCTCTAGGCCGTCTGCGGTAGTCTTGTGGCGTGCTTCTGCGGTGCAGTGTGCACTCACCTCATGGGCAGTCTGTTGTCGGCCTTTGCTCATGGATTCGCCTCCGAACACGGCGATCGGCGACGAATGGCGCTAGTGGACCTCGTCCACCGTACACCGAGCTCGAGCTATAAAATGACCATGGCGTTCTCCTCTTCTTCCTCACACTGGCCTCGCTCCTCCTTCTCTCTTCTTCTCCTCTGTTACGCTGGCGGAGCTCGAGGCGAGGCTCTAATGGCGGAGGTGGTGCGGACTGGTGCGTGATCTGTTGTGCGGAGGGCTGGCAGCGGTCTTGGGGCTCTCCGTGCTCTGTGTGCGATGATCCTTGATGATCGCCGTGATCTTGCTTTCGGTGTTGGCTCTCCGTGGTGGCGGTAAACACGAGGAGTAGGCGGGGTGTGCCGGTGCTAACCGTTGTTAGGGGTGTGGTTAGCGGATGTAACACTGTTGTAAAGTTTTGCAAAGCAGTGTAGGCGCTCGGATGATTATGGTCGAGTGTACGTGGTCGTTGTCTTGTGTGAAATAAAATATCCCATGTCGTGAGAAAATATACGGCGTGGCAATACTGATAAGGAGAAAACTCATACTAGGATTTTTTTCGCGGTTACACCAGCTATTCACGAAAGAACTTACTCATATTAGTAGAAACTAAATCGCGACTCACCGCACAAATCTGAGGTACCACGCGTAAGTTACAATGCAAATATAAATGCTGCAAAAACAAATACAGCGATGGCGTCTAAAAGGAAAGCGGTGGCTGGGTGTGGTCACGATAAAATGTCTACGGTAGAGGATACACTCCTCGTCTATCGGAGGCAATGGATTGACCGATCGATGTATCGTCTCTCGGGTCGGGCTTGGTGATCTGCCGATTGCAATCGAGGATTTAAATCAGCGAAGTTAGGAGATAATCCATCACCCGCTGGTTCAAATGCTCTAAGCGATGATATCTTGGATAAGGTTGGCTAGTCTGGGGTCCTTCTCAATCGCCCACCGGAAAGATGTCACTCCTCCGGGGTTGCGACTCGGAAAATAATAATATCCACGTTCGCGGGCATAGGGTATGCTGCGGATCGAAGGCGAGCAATTGCTTCTTCGCAGCATCTTCTATGGCGGTTGTGGGGTTGGCATAGATTTCCCCATGAAGGAAACTTACATTGGATCTTGGTTGGGGTCTATGGGAGGAATGTGTCTTGCTGCCTTGATGATACGAGGTGGATGGGGTGATCCTTGTTTTGAACAGCTCGTCTTTGGGGTGGCTGGGTAGAACCCATGGTGCTGCGGGTAAAGTCCCACAATATTTTGACAAAGCCACAGGGGTTGCATCTGGGGTTCTCGGATGAATGCTATGGCTCGGCATGACAAGAGATGGTTGTGAGAGTGGTGCACGAGGTGAGGAATTGGGCAAGGTCACAAGGTGGCCTTCTTATATAGCATCTGGGCTGGTTTATTTACCGTGGTGAAAGGTGATAAATCTGCCAGATTACCTCAAGAGTCGGGTCCGTGCGGAGATACACATATCTCATAAAGAGGCGATATTCTTGTGGTTGTCGTCAAGGTTGGTCTTGGTAGCTGTGCGGAAACTATGCAATTGCGTGCGGACAAAATCGCAAGGCCATTCTATTAAAATAGGGGCACGTCAGCGAGGCTGCGTTAATATACGGTTGCATGACTACAAAGTAAGGATACACTAAGACTCGGTACCATTATGCGGCTTAGTCTACGCCGTTTATGTCTAAGCAGGCGCGCTGGTGGATGTCGAGTCTTCTCACGTGTCTCACTGCGGGATTAGTCGGAGATGGCGGAGGAGCAGCGAGGGTCGGGTAGCGATGATGACCATCACGGGATTGTTGGCCACAACTCCGTTGGAGTGTGTTCCCAAAAGGTAATGAAGCATACGGGGTCATCAAGGCATCTCGGTTGATGGCTGGAGCTGCCCTCGGGGTCTCGATCGGCTGTCCAAACAACCACGTTGGGTTGTCGGCGTCGGGCTCGTCTTCTCTTCTAGGCTGGGGCCCGGCAGACCAGCTCTCCTCGAGCTGCGATCAGATCAATGGTGATCTGGTCGAGCAGTGCCTCTAGTGCACTTACATAGCGCACTAGGTGCAACAATGCTGGGATCCATCTCGTGATCTCCGTTGGCAACTTGGGGTGGTCTACCATACCCTTGGCGTGCAGGGTAGTAGTGGAAGCGAGCGACGTTAACTCAGGCGACAAGTGCACGAGATGAACTATAGCCTCTCGAGCAGCTAGTTGAATGGCTTGTGGCTCAAAGGAAGTTGTTCTTCGGTGAACACAGTAAGGCGCGAGGCGCTAGACCCCTACCGTAGATGTGCCTGATGGTGAAATGTGGTCTTCACCGCTCATGGGTCCTTGGTACACAACATACTCTGGTGGCTCCTCTAGCATAGGCACGACGGGTAAGGTTTGCGAGGATGGTCACAAAACCTCCAAGGTTGGTTCTTTGTGGTCTCATTGTGCACTATGGGGCCGAGCATTGTGGCTAAGTTGGGGAAGGCATTTGTCTTTGGGTTGGGGTTTAGCGTGCCCTTTTATAGAAAAAGGGGCGGAGTCTTCCTATGCGCTTGTGGGGAGACATCACAGGTGCTGATTCTTGGCGCGTGATCGACAAGCTAGGTTGGTAGGTTGGGCACCGATTGCCTAAAATGTCGGGAGTCCTTTGTGCGGCTATCTTGCGAGAAGCTTGGCTGGGTTTTGGTTATGGTCAGGTGGGTTGGTTTGCCTAAGTTTGTTGACTGGCTAAGATAGGATTAGCCAATGGTCAGCTGAGCTCGATACCAAGTCTGTCACGACCGGTTTTCGGGTAATAGATTTCGAGAAAATACCGTCGTGCTCATCAGCCCCAGGATTCTTGTTGGTGATGAGGCTCCAACTTGATCTGAAATTCCAAGCAAAGTACAAAATTGTGGTACAAGACCATTACGGCTGTGAGTGACAAAAAAGGTTTCTAGAGGTTGATGGCGGAGCGGTTTGTGGATCATCGGTATCTATGGGACTCCATTTCCCACAGGAACAGTGACGAGGTTAACTCCTATCTTGCGAGGCTGCTATCTCCATTGCTTAGGTTCGGGGCTGTCATCGCATCGCTCCTCTCCGTCTGAGAAAGTCTGGCCAAGACAATAGCGAGGACAAGCCGGTGAGTACTTTGAATGTACTCGCAAACATTATGAACACAGGTATAACATAACAATGGTGTGATGGAAAATACTTGATGCTCATGACGTCAGTCACAAAGATAAATATAACTATGATGCGTGCAAGCAAGTTAGTTATGAATGTGTAATGATATAGTAGTATTAAAATTTATGAAGTAAATAACGAGAAATGCCACAGTCGGGCGTCTGGGCGACACCGCATAAAGGGCTTTAAAAATAACAATCATAGCGAATATCCCGGAGGTAGAACCATCCCAGAGATACCGCATAAAGGGCTTTAAAAAGAAATGCCACGTCGAGGCGTCTGGCGACACCACATAAAGGGCTTTAAAAATAACAATCATAGCGAATATCCGGAGGTAGAACCATCGAGGATACCGCATAAAGGGCTTTAAAAGAAATGAACCCACGATCTTTAAAGAAATGCCACGAAGGCGTCGAGCGACACCACATAAAGGGCTTTTAAAATAAATGCCACGATCAGGCGTCTGGCGACACCGCATAAAGGGCTTTAAAAGAAATGCCACGATCGAGGCGTCGGCGACACCACATAAAGGGCTTTTGAAATAAATGCCACAGTCGGGCGTCTGAGCGACACCACATAAAGGGCTTTTAAAATAAATGAACAATCATAGTGAATATCCCGGAGGTAGAACCATCCCAGAGATACTCACTAATAACAATAATATCACGGGTTAGTCAACAATAATAATAATCATAGTCATCATTAGTCACAAGTCACAGTCCATGTTGTTCCAGTTCTGGTTAACAGTTCCACCTCCAAAGACCGACACTAAGACCGACACTTGACCCGTCCCAGACTGTAATCCTTAACCATGGACACGGCTATTCGAATAGGTTTTGATCTCTGCAGAGGATGTACTCTTTACCCACGAGTAACGGCTTCCTTTAGTCCATCAGGACTAATTCCGCTTACGGTCTTTTAAATGAAAACACACGACTTGCACACACCAGCTTAACTCACTCGTATGGAATCACCCACGACACTTGTCAAGCAAACTCTAAGTGGGAGGCTACAACCTCGAGTAGCATGGGATCAAATTTATATCAGCGCACTAAGGGGTGGCCTCCCTCTCGGTCCCAACCGGAAACACCCATGCCCCAGACGGATGGTGGCTTTAATCCGGGGCCATGGTACCCTCATCCAGTCCCTACATGCGGTGTGTGCTAGAAAGGGGTTGACAATTTCTTGAACCGTACCCTTACATGGCGGGGACAAGTGGTAGCACGAAACAAGTGTGGGGATTCTTGGAACAAGACTCGATCTACAGTCGACTCGGGAGGTTTATAGTTTCTGCATGACATGTATAACAAATATATCTCAACCAATGCAATCAACACTCATCATATCTTATTATGCCATACGGACATACCCGTCCCGGCGGAGGCCGGCGACAAGCTCACACCTACCCAAGGCAGAGGCTTTCCGGATTCCTCTCGGCATGCATGCAAGATACATGAGGATGATTACCATCACAAGTATACTCATTTCCAACAGCATGGAAATCACCAATATGCATCCATGCAAATGATCATGTCACATGAAATAACGAGTCCTTGAAAGAAGGTGGTGCTATAAGCGTGTCAACGAACACACCAAAAATATTATGCGGGGTTCAGAATGCTTGCCTTCAATGAGTGGTAAGGTGGGGTGCACTCCAAAATTTTGAAAGTTTCTCCTCTCTTCAAAATTCCTATTTTAGCAATATAAAAAATTAACACACAAAATGAAAACAGCACCAAAAGTTGTTTGGAAAATTTTTCAAATAAATCTTAAAATAAACTAGACAATATTTGAGAGAGGTGGGAAAAGAATTAATTCATTTGGAGTTGTATTTAAAAGATATAACCATCAAAGTTACAGTCAAATCTGGTTTTAAATAAAAGCAGAAAAAGAAAATGTTTCAGAGGGAATACGCTTTGAAGCGGAAAAGCGTGCTTGGCATTTACGCTTTCACTTATCCAGCGTGGGGCGGGGAGTCACCGACAGTGGGTCGAGGGGGCCCACTAGTCAGGTTTGACTAATCGCCCTCCTCCTCTTCCTCTGTCCCGAGCCGAGGCGGGAGTCCGGCGATCGTCGCCGCGAGCGGCGTTCTTGTGGCATCTGAGTGCGAGGATGGATCCGCCACTCCTAAGCGGTCCTTCCGGTGGTCATGAGGTCTCGGGGTGGAGGGAGTCGCCGTGGCGAGCCCCATGGCGGAGAGGAGGCTTGTGTGTGGAGTGATTTTGTGGCGATGGCTCCCGAACAAAATTGATTAGGGAATGGTTCACGGGAGGATGAGGTAGCTCTTGGTGAAGAGAACGGAGAGGGGGGGTCTGGTGGCGCCGGAGTGAACGAGGCGATGGCGGCGGCCGTGGTTGCCGGAGATGAGGAAAACGGCGTTCCGGACGATTGCGGGCTGTGGGGGTGTCGTTAGGGTGGCTGAGGCTGCATGCGTGCTCGGGAAGCTCGGGGCCTCCTTAAATAGGCGTTAAAGTCGGTTCGGCGGTGGCGCGGATAAGGTCGCCGGCGACCGTCTTCTTATCTTCTGAGAGGCGTGGCGGCGGCGAGGGCTTGCGGACAAGGTTGAGAATAACTTGAGCTGTTCAGGGGCGGTGGCGAGCAGGGGGTGGCAAGCGGCGCCGACCGTGGCGGGGCGCCTTCTGATCGTCGGTGTGCCGCCAAAACTCTGTCGGTGGCGCTGAGGCTGCCAGCAGTGTTGGCAGCGTTCTGCTGAAAGCGGATGAGGTCGGGTGCAGCTCTGTGGCGAAGCGGGTAGGTGGCGCTGGCGGGCGCGACGTGGCGGCTCGTCTTGCGTCTTGGCGTAAACGCACGCCTCTGGGCGCGCTGAGCACGCCCACCAGTGCTCGGCGAAATGCCAAGGCACTCAGGCGCCCAGATTGAGCTGGGAGTTAGCAGGTCTAGGCTATGGCTTGCAAGGAGATCAATGGACAAGATTGAGGGTGAGGAGGATCAGGTTCTGCTGCTAACTAAAATCCATGCCAATTCGACCATGCACTCTAGGTGTTTGACAAAATGCCAAAGGCATCTAGGCAATTCTTGGAGTGGCCAAAGTCTCCAGGTCGGTGTCTCTTTGGATGCAAGAGGGAGTGGTGAAGTTATTTTGCAGAAAGGAGAAACTTGCTAGTGCAAGTTTTGAAAAACTTCAATTCTGGACAGAAAGCAAATGGCATTGTTGCAAGCACTTAGAATCATCCTATGGGTCCACTCTCCGGACTTAAGGGTTTAGTAGGGAGGGCTACAAGTAGGAAAAATAATCACGATAAAGAGAGCAAGTTAAATTATAGTTGTAGTACAAAACCTCAAGTTGGACCAGAATGGAAATGAGGATGATTCACTCAAAATTTTCAAAGAACATAACTGGTTTTTGCACAAAGTGGAATGATATGCTCCTCTGACATCCCATAATTTTGGTGGAGGCTAGAAAGAATTATTTAAAAGGGTTGTAGTGCAAAGTTGCTCTCTGGACGGAGAAGGAAAGCATGTGTAGCACTCAAAATATTTCAAGAATAAAAGATATTTTTGTATAAAAGTGATTTAAAAACATCACATGACACCTCCAAATTTTTGTGGGATTTTAGGTAAATATATCAAATGGTTGTAGTTCAAATATGGCCACATAACCTTGAAAAACCATTTTCAAGAAGATAAAGATCAAGCAAATTAATTATGTAATTAGTCTTACTAATAAAAGAAGAGGTTTTTCTTGAGAGGTTAAACAAGTCCAATAACATATCTGAAAAGTTTTCTCTATGGAAACTCCATAATAGCAAAGGAGAAAGAGTTTCAAAAATCAAAAGGAGCCCAGAAAACAAAAGTTTTAATTTCTGGCAAATTTTAATTTATAAAACAAGGTCAAAATTTTGGGTGTCACATAAGTGCACCTTGGGGTTCGCTTAATCGTGGAAATCACTCCGAGACCCCAAAACAGTTAGTAATAGTCCACAAACGGGCCGAATCGCGCAAAAGCTGCAGTGTTGATGGCCCGACACGTGAAAGCGCACCTTGGGGTTAACTCAACCATGAAAATCACTCCGAGACCCCAAAGCAGTGAGTAATAGTCCATGAAAAGGGCTAGAATCGGGCAAAAAGCGAAAGTGTTGATGACCGACATGTAAGCGCACCTTGGGGTTCGTCAACCATGGAAATCACTTCGGGACCCCAAAACAGTGAGTAATAGTCCATGAAACGGGCCAGAATCGGCCAAAAGCTGCAGTGTTGATGGCCGACCGTAAGCGCACCTTGGGGTTTGCCAATCGTGGAAATCACTTGGGACCCCAAAACAGTGAGTAATAGTCCATGAAACGGGCCAGAATGGCCAAAACTGCGAGTGTTGATGACCGACACGTAAGCGCACCTTAGGGTTCGTCAATCGTGGAAATCACTCCGAGACCCCAAAACAGTGAGTAATAGTCCACGAAACGGGCCAGAATCGGCCAAAACTGCGAGTGTTGATGACCGACACGTAAGCGCACCTTGGGGTTTGTCAACCATGAAAATCACTCGAGACCCCAAAATAGTGAGTAATAGTCCACGAAAAGGGCTAGAATCGGCCAAAACTGCGAGTGTTGATGACCGACACGTAAGCGCACCTTGGGGTTTGTCAATCATGGAAATCACTCGGGACCCCAAAACAGTGAGTAATAGTCCACGAAACGGGCCAGAATCGGCCAAATCTGCGAGTGTTGATGACCGACACGTAAGCGCACCTTGGGGTTTGTCAATCGTGGAAATCACTCGGGACCCCAAAACAGTGAGTAATAGTCCATGAAACGGGCCAGAATCGGCCAAAACTGCGAGTGTTGATGGCCGACACGTAAGCGCACCTTAGGGTTTGTCAATCATGGAAATCACTCTGGGACCCCAAAACAGTGAGTAATAGTCCATGAAACGGGCGAGAATCGGCCAAAGCTGCAAGTGTTGATGACCCGACATGTAAGCGCACCTTGGGGTTCGTCAATCATGGAAATCACTCCGGGACCCCAAAACAGTGAGTAATAGTCCACGAAACGGACCAGAATCGGCCAAAACTGCGAGTGTTGATGACCGACACATAAGCGCACCTTGGGGTTTGTCAATCGTGGAAATCACTCCGAGACCCCAAAACAGTGAGTAATAGTCCACGAAACGGGCCAGAATGGCGCAAAACTGCGAGTGTTGATGACCGACACGTAAGCGCACCTTGGGGTTCGTCAATCGTGGAAATCACTCCGAGACCCCAAAACAGTGAGTAATAGTCCACGAAACGGGCCAGAATCGGCCAAAACTGCGAGTGTTGATGACCGACACGTAAGCGCACCTTGGGGTTCGTCAACCATGAAAATCACTCCGAGACCCCAAAACAGTGAGTAATAGTCCACGAAACGGGCCAGAATCGGCCAAAACTGCGAGTGTTGATGACCGACACGTAAGCGCACCTTGGGGTTCGTCAATCATGGAAATCACTCGGGACCCCAAAACGGTGAGTAATAGTCCATGAAAGCGGGCGAGAATCGGCCAAAA